>JAZBGZ010000915.1:1677-11935 GCA_037414795.1 Stenodera caucasica | reverse complement strand
GAGACAAGTCTACTAAAATAGACTACTGTCATGATCTTTGTTCAATTGTGGAAATTTCCATTTATCATTGTTATCAGCGGAAAAGCTACCATGAGTAATTGACCACCATAATTTATAATTAATTCGATTGGCTACCTAAAATTTCGAAAATATAGTAGTTATCTGTGAGATTTTGTTTGAAAACAAATGAACTTCAATTATAGCATAGAAACCTATAACAATCCAAGGCCTACTAGTTACATCATAATTTTTATTGTATTTTTTCCAATAAAATCGACTATGGAAAATTTTTTTGCATAGAAAATGGAAAAACTTACGGTTCAGCTTCGATACTTTTGAGTTTGGCTACATAATTGGATGGTATATAGCCTTCTTGTCTTGTCCGTTTGCTTCTTGCTAACCACCAATCGCCTTGTGTATCATTCAATATTTCTAAATGTTCACCTTTACGAAAACTCAAATCTTCATCAGTTCTAGCATCATAATCGTATAATGCAACGAATATTTTAGCATTTGTCGGTTCAGGTTCTGGATTAACAACAACAGGCCGTACAACTTCAGATGGTGGTGTTGGCATTGGATTTGTTTGTAAATTATTGTCTTCAATTGGATTAACACCAATTCCTATACGATCTCGATTACGATCGCGATCGTTATTTGATGGACTACTCAAACAATTCCCCATTTTTTCTCTTTACAATTTTATTACAACTCTGATTTATTGACAATAACAATAAGTAAGCTATGAAAGACAAAAATTTCACTTTTCACTTGACAAAACAATTGAACATCACCACAACACAATTGATTTATATTATTTTAGAAATTTCATAACGTATATTTAAAATTAAATTATTTATCATTGATAAAACCATCACTTTCAATTATTTTAAAATCAACAGAACCAAACCCTTTTACAACTACAATCAAAAAACCAACCGAACAAGTTTGAGGAGGAGAAAGGCGAAAATTTCCTGGTCAATTTAGGGATTTTCACTATCCGGGGGAAGTATCTGTCAATTGGTTTAAAGTTGGTAGTCATTATCGTGACTTTTCATTTTGATGTCATTCACAACTAGCCGACAATTTTTCTAATTTACAACAATAAATATATAATTTATTCATAATCAATAGAAAAATTATAATTGCTCGAATTCCAATCAATAAATTGTAATTAATACGAAAATGCCACAATATAAAGGTGAGATAAATAATCAAAATTACGAACATAACCTAACTTTATTGTGACTTTAAAAAAATTTAGTTAAAGTTAAATGGGGTAAAGAAACTTATCCAGATGTTGAGGTCAATACAGACGAAACTCCGTTACTGTTCAAAGCTCAATTATTCACATTAACTGGAGTTCAACCGGAGAGGCAGAAAGTCATGATAAAGGGCGTCACTCTCAAAGACAACGATTGGGACAACTTTAAACTAAAAGACGTAAGTCTATTTTGAACAAAAAAAAAAAATGATAACAACTCAAAAATAATTTGTAAGGGTGTCACCGTTTTGTTGATGGGTAGTAAAGAAGAAGATGTACCTAAAGAGCCGGTTGAAAAGACAGTTTTCGTCGAAGACATGAATGAAAGCGAACTAGCTACTGCAGTAACTTACAATAACGATGATTATAGAATTAAAATAATCAATAATTGATATTGTTTTAGTTGGATTTACCAGCTGGTTTGACCAATTTAGGCAATACATGTTATATGAATGCTACTGTACAATGTTTGAAATCTGTACCGGAATTACGTGAATCTTTACAACAATATCAAGGTGGTGTAACTGATTCGAATCATTTAGTACCGGCACAGGCGATCACGGCAGCTTTACGTGATTTATTTAAAACAATGGAAAAAGGCAACAATATACCACCAATTGTTTTATTACAAACACTTCACGTTACATTTCCACGATTTGCTGAGAAAAACGAACATGGCGGATTCGCTCAACAAGTTAGTCGATATATTTTTTTAATTAGATTTTCTCTAATTTCATTGTTGGAATTATTTTGGTAGGATGCCAACGAATTTTGGACTGAATTGATTCGAATGCTACAACAAAAATTACCAGCGAAACAAGGCTCTGATACGAATTCTAACAAATACAAGTATAAATTTTTCAATATAATTAATTCTAGTATTAATTTTAATTTGTTTAGGTCGATAGTTGATCAATATTTCGGTGGTACTTTTGACGTTGAATTGAAATGTACAGAAGCCGAAGATGAGCCGGTTTCTAAAAGTAAAGAACAGTTCCTTCAATTAAGTTGTTTTATATCACAGGATGTTCGATATATGCATTCCGGATTAAGATCGGTAATTTATTTTAATACAATTTCGATTATTTGTAACTTATATTGAGTTATTTGTAGAAAATGCAAGAACAAATCACGAAAAAATCGTCAACTCTGGATCGAGATGCTGTCTATACAAAAACTGTAACTCTCCCCTAATTATTATAATTATCAAATTAATTATCGATTCTGTTATAGTCGAAAATTAGTAGATTGCCCGGATATTTGACTGTACAATTTGTTCGATTTTATTTCAAAGAAAAAGAATCAATTAATGCGAAAATTTTGAAAGATGTGAAATTTCCATTAGATTTCGATGCTTATGATTTATGTACACCGGAATTACAAGAAAAATTGACCCCAATTCGGGCTAAATTCAAGGTATATTTTCTTGGAAATTCATGGCATGGAGCCAATAAATTTTTCTGTTTTATTTTGAAGGAATTGGAAGATGCTCAAGTGGAGGCCGCAACAAAAGTTAAAGCCAAAAATAAAGGTGATCTACAATCGAATAGTGATAAACCGAAAAAATATGCGCCTTATTGGTTTGAAGATGGTGATGTTTTTTTGTTTTTTCTAGTAGATTATTGTAATTATTTTAAATTGAATTGTAGATTTGGGGAGTAATAATAGTGGTTATTATACGTTGCAAGCTGTTTTAACTCATCGGGGTCGTTCATCATCTAGCGGCCATTATGTCGGATGGGTGCGTCAATCTGATGATAAATGGGTGAAATGCGATGATGATACAGTATCACCGGTCACTACAGAGGATATTTTGAAATTATCAGGCGGCGGTGATTGGCATTGTGCCTATGTTTTGTTATATGGTCCTAGATTATTGGAAATTGCTGATGATGTTGACGATCAAAATATGTCGACAGATTGATTATTTTTTTTTTTTTAATGCAAAAAACAAACTGAGTATCCTTTGATAAAATAAACAAAAAACAATTAATTATTTATTTTATTTTTGCATATAAAATCCACATTACTGGAACACAACTCCCATACAACAACATTTTGCAATAATCGAACTGTGATTGTCCTGCCAATAATAATAAGCGACAATCTCCCAAAAAAAATATTTTCTTTTTGGCTAGTATCGACTGATATTTGGCAGTTTACTTGATATATTTACAAAAAGCCGAATATTGAAACTGAAATTTATCAAAACTAAATTTTGTAGGTCGTTTCATTTTATCTCGGCTTTCTAAATGAGATTGTTTAATGAATTTCACAAATTACACTTTTTGGCGTTACAGAGATTTGGGGGTAATTGGAATTTTCCAGTACCAGGGCGATTTCAGGCTACTAGAATATTATTCGAAATTATTAACTAACTTACAAAATATTTGTGCTCAATAAACTTACACTTTCTATAATGGAAATGAACACTTTGTTTTATGTTTTTTAGAAATATTTTCTAATTCTCAATAATACTGTACATTAGTGAAATGACTTATTTACAATAATTTTCTAGGACGTCAGGATTGAACAATTTTTATCGTGAAACGAGACCCGATTCGACCACCTGGCACGAAAATTTCCACACATAATCTAGCACATTTCGTATGGGAGATGTTTAGAAAACACTTAATCTTATTGATCAAGGCATTTTTATAATTCTTTTGTTTTCTAATAGTTTAATAAACTATCACGCTACTCGATAAGGATCTGAACTTTTCGACGAACAAGGCTGGACATCATCCTGATAATTGATCGGCTCCTGTCTGGACGTTGACGGTACAATTGAATAGTTGACAATTGGTTTGTAATTGTGCGTTGTTTGATTCGCTCGATGTATCGGCGAATTGTGCAATGATTGACGTTCTTGCAGATTCATACTCGGATCTTCGGCGACCGGCTGATAATGACCGACTGTGCATTTTTGCAGGATGGAAATGATGGCCGATTGGAAACAACACAAATATCCCAAACACTGAAAATTTTCGCTTTTAAATCAAAGGAATTGAACGGCTAATTGGGGGACTTACGCCGGTTATTAGGAGCTGGTGTTGTGTCCATTTCGGCACCCAATAGAACGCCTCCGACAAGAAGATCGTGTGGAAAATCAACGATGAGGCCACCAGGAATAGAATACTGACGCTCAAATATAAATAGGCGTTCTGGAAATTTGTGTGAATTACGATTAAATTGTCGAAATTTGGATAATGACTCACAACTTTGCCCCAATTGAATGGGAATAGATAAATAATGTGCGATATATCGAGGAATAATAGTAAACAAGTGACGAAAATGCTCAAAAGCGAGACAAACATCATCAATCTTATACGTCCGGCTAATGGCAACATGAAGAGCCCTACTTGTACTGTTCCAGAAGTGGATAAGCATGTTAAACATGCTATAGAAGTCACCTGGAATAATATTATCGTTAATTAATTTAGGGAAATTGATGGGTTGTTGTTAATTACTAGAAGTAGTAATCGTACGAATCCTATGGGTGTTTTCAGATGGCCGCGGTCGCAATAGAGGATGACTCCAGAGTATACGGACAGGTCGGGTGAGGCGACCCGTCGCCGGTAATGAGAGTGCGAGTCCCACGAATTAACGGTGCCAAGAGGTGATTCGCACTCACAACCTCCAGCACAATCGGTCGCACTCAGGGCCCCCGTCCTGCTGCCCGCTATCTCAAAATCCTGTAACACACAACTCATACCATCCGGCTCCTGTAAATCACCAACATTGACGTATACATTGGCAGTGCGCTAGAGAGCTAAGCTGTAGTGTTCCACACACAAAAACAAAAAACAAAAACACTAATAACAAATGAAACAATAACGATTAAAAATCGCAATAAGCGCAATGATTCGATAAAATTCTAATGAGAATCGAATGAATTATGATAGAAGCCATGCGGTTTTATATTTAGAAAAGGGAGGGTTAGTATTAGCCAGGATGTGAACGTACAATACCTGAATATCTTCAGGTTTACAATTTGTCGGCTCCAGGTCTCTAATATCGTCCAATAAAAATTCAATTTCGTCTGTACTATAAAGAAGATCAGATACCGAATTGATGTATCGGCCTTGATCAGACTGCATGACACACCGTCATTAGACGCGAGGCTTTGCCCCACACCAATCCATATTCCCGCACCCTGTTTACCAATCCTTAAACAGACCGCATTGCAATAATTCGCCAGTTTAATCGTATCTGGAATAAACTATAAAAATAACAACAATAACAATAAATATTCGATAATAAATCAATGGAAAATTCAACAATACCTGAACTCAATAAAACAACATCCCTTTCAAAAACAACACAATCATCCACGAAATTCGATTGTTATTCGGGGTATTAGTGACGGAAAGGTGGACGCCGATAACAGCATAACGCCATGTTTATGTGTGTGCGTCGCGATGCGCTACTATTTCACTCTCTTTCACCCCCAATAATCACATCCCCTTCACCATATAATCAACAATTAATCCACTATAATAATTGAAAAATTCCACAAATTCAATCAAGAAATGTTATAATAAATTACAATAATTCTCGTGAAATGACGATATTAACGAATAAGGGTTGATCGACGTTGGGGAGTCTTCATAGATTTTTAAGTTGGCACCACTTATCAACCCCAATATAATATCCTGATCCTGACAAATTTGACACATCCTTATAGGAGCCATCATGAATGACGTCAATTATCATAATTAACGTCTAATAAGATCCGATAATCCCCTAAATAAATCAATTTACACCTCAAACGAGCAATAATCGAATCATTTTCTTATCAATAACGACAAAATTGAGGACTAGTCTATTAATTTATGATGATATCGCTTAACTCAAAATTACTCAAAAAATTTTATCAATCATTATTTAAATTAGCGTAATTTTTGGGTTAGGCTAATTTGAATCAGTTCGCGCTTTATGTCGCGACCAATAAAATTCGCCGACTCTTCAGATTGCCAACAAAATCGGCCAAAATCCCCGGATAAATTTGAGGTTATTTATGATGTGTTTGGTTTTTTGTTTTAATTATTAGAAATTGATTATCGAAATGGACCACATATTTTCCATACATAAAAAAATCGTCAAACACACCAATTCACGTAAACATATCGGATTGAATAAGTGAGTTAGTCGTTTGTTATTGAATTTGATTAATTTAAAGTTGATTTAGGTTGAAAAATTCGAAATCGACTCTTTGCTCGATTTCAAGCTCAAATGTGATCGCTTTCACTACCGAAAGCAATATAGAAGATACATCGTCGTTGTATTGGAGTTGTAATGTTTATATAGCCGATTTGAATAGTCCTTGGCAAGTCCATAAGTATATTTTTTCTTATAATAACCTCAACTAGTATTATATGAATTTTTTCGATAATTTTCTAGAATCTTGTGCAATTCTTCCCGTATCTCTGTCCTACAATGGGACTTTACCGGTGAACTACTATTAGTAGCCGACGAAAGCGGCAATATACGCATTTATAAATCCAAAGATCACATATTGAACGAATGGTTTGTGATATTTGAAACGACGTTAGAAGGTGAACATATTTTAGCGGCTGCTTTCTATCATTCTGGCAAGAAGATTTGTTTGAATTCGGATAAAAAAGATAGTTCATCTTATATAGAAAAATTCCATCATATCAAATTCGTATGTTCAGTTAAACAATTCGGTAATCGTCCAGCTAATGGTGCTTTATTATTAACAACAACCGGAATGCTATGTTCGATTCTTTTACCACAACAAACTAGTCAATTATCGATGGTTGTGACAACGGAAAGTCTAGCACCTACTAGGATTTTTGTCAAGGCTGCCGATATTTGTTACGGAAAAAGTATAAATTCTGTTCTCAATCGAAATATACATAATAAATTTTGTTTTTTGATAGACGGCCATTTTCTATTGGCTGTGAGTAATGGTGACTTATCGATGCCTATTCAATGTTATAAAGTATCAGTACGGAAAGTCGATGATAAATGCATTATAACGAGTCAATCATTGTTGAGTTTCTTCCTATATGAAGCTCCAAAAGAAGTATCAAGTCAGTTTAATTAGTTTTTTTTAGTGGATTAGTTTTTAAATTATTCAGTTTTTTTATAGTGGATCAATTTTTCAAAGAGAGAAATTGCCAAATTAGCCATATTAAATGGATAATGCGAGAAGACGCCGATTCGGTAGTTGTAGCAGCTACTAGTGAAAAAACCAGTTGTTTACAAGTTTGGGAATTGAGAGAGAAAGCACTACCTGTACATAAATCTCTCGGAAGTTTCGAAACTCCACAATTCTTTAATACGGTCGTAAGTTTATTACTATCGTTTTTATTATAGAAGTAAAATAAATTTTGTTTTAGTTATGGCAGTATCAGTGTCATTTCCAATATAATAGTAAAGTAACATCATTGGCTACAAGTAAATTGAGTTTATTGAACAATATTTCCAGTGGTTATGTTGTTGTTAGTTTTGCTGATAATACAATTCATTGTTTATATCGTGATACTTTAAAGCATGTTGTCAGTACAACATTGAATATATATCCACGTTATACTGATGAACCGAATCCACGTATACCAAAAACGAATATTAAAATAACAAATATCGATATGTCGTGGTTAGGTAATATATTATTGGTGATCGATACCGATTGTAGTTTGCATATGTTTAAATTACCACCACAAATTGATAGTTCAACACCGTTAAATGTACCATATTGTACGACAATATTGGAATATTGTATGATGAGCGGTTTTGATTGGTTAGATTTATTATTAGTATTGAGACCTGGTATGTTGGATGCTTTATGTGATCGTTTAACGGAAAGTTTCAATCGACAATTACAATCAGTACAACAATTTTTTTATATACAATATTTATGTATGAAAATATCATTGTGTCGATTAAGTATTCAAGGACAACCGAAAGCCAATGATACAACACAATTTCTAATGTTGCACAGTATATCGACAGCATTCAAAAGTCTTCTACGACCAAGTGAAATGAACAGTCATGATAAAAGTCCGGCTGATTCACTAGCCAGTAAGTTGATTCTATTTGTTGATTAGTTTCTAATTTTTGACAATTTCAGATGTGATCGCTGAAGGCCAAACGGACGTCGATAAAGTTCTAATGCATTTAGAAGCGAAAGAATTTACAGTTGAACCGTCCACATTACAAAGTCTTCAACAATTAATTCAATGGGTAGCCGATTTAGCATTGAATCTATTAGTTAAACTTCCCGATAGTCGTCCAACAATCAATAATAAATCATATGAATTAATACGTGATATAAAAGCTTTAAATATGTTAAGAGAAATGTTAGTATTGATTAGAATATGGGGTTTATTACGTCCAGCTTGTCTTCCTGTTTTTATAAAATCGGATGCTAGTTTAGATGTATTAGCATTACTCTTCCGTTTATTGAGCCGTTTAGTACAGAATGTTAACGAACCAGATGACGCTCTAATTGGTGAGTTATTTTATATTTATTTATATTAGTTTGAATAATTTAACGATCGAAAGGAAACGAGATATCTATTTCCGGCTTATTTTATAAATGATCGTTATTAACGCGGTAAGACTTGTCCGGCAATGTGTCGAAAAACGTACAAAATCGATTTTAAATCGTTCCATTGGAATAATTTTAGTTTTTACGCAATTCTCTTTTTTATATTCTATTGGTTTATATGTTGTCCATTGGTATTTATTCAATTTTATTATTATCAATATCAAAATGGATCGTCTTATTATTTCTGGATTTGTGCAATTATCGTTTTTACAATTTTATTAATTTTATTATTGTGCATCGTCGATTTGACTATAATCACTGAAAAAATTGATGTGAAACATGAAAACAAGAAGAACAATCCAAATTTTATGACAATTGAGATGAATAATTTAGAGGAAATTGATCGAATCTCGGAAAATATAGAAAATAATCAAAGTGATGAGAAAATCGAAACACCTTTAACACCAAGAGAATTATTTTTTTATGATCTAATCGAAAGTGCCAATCGTATGGATGAAAATCGAAAATCTTGTGAATTTTTCGTAGCAAATATTCCTGATACAAAAAATTGTGTATCTAGTGCTTTTATTTATGTAACGCCGGATACAAATACGGAAAATAATCCAACTATCACCCATCAATTGAATATAGAATAAAATTGTACAAATTCTATTACCAAATAAATATATTTTTTTTCTAATTATTGTTAATTTTTATTTATAATTATTATTGATAGATGAATGCTGTCTATTGCCAAGTCAAGTACAAATTCAATTGTTACAACAGCCGAATGTACGGACTGTTTTAGCCTCATCACAACTATCCCAACAAATTCTTCCACTACAGGTAATTCGATTGTCAATTGTTACAATAATTACAATAATTATCGTTTGTTTTCAGTTGGAATTTAATAATGAGCCGGAATGTTTGATGTCAACAGCCGATTCATTAAATAATCAAACTGTCGATTCAATCCGACATTTATATTTAGGACGAACACCGAGAATTGTAAAACAATGTGTCCGTTGTGGTTGTTCAGCTGGTACAGTACCAGTAACTAGAACTGCAGCAATTAGGGCATGGGATCAACGTTGGCTTAGATCTTGCCAGTATGTTCTTTTGTTATGATTATTCGAATAATTAATTGATGCGGATTAATTTTTTTGTAGATGTGGTGGATTATGGAGGATGCAAGTTTTTAATTTATGAATATTTTCTAATGTGGCTTTATTTATAGTATTTTTCTTCTTTTATTTTTTTCAATCTTATAATAATCTAATTTAATCTAATTTGTGTTTGGTTATTGCCGAAAAAAACAACCAGTACCGCCATTTAGATTTATTGGAAGGCGCCAGTTGCCTTGCGCCGTTTGTTTATATCGCCTTCTTGTCTGATATTCCTTGTTGTATTTAGTAAAAAATTGTGGCGTCACGGCGCTGGTATCCAGTCGTCGTCAACTAACAGTAGAGTCAAGT
>JAZBGZ010000913.1:0-16759 GCA_037414795.1 Stenodera caucasica | reverse complement strand
CTGGAAATTCCGGATTATTCGACTCTACGAAATCTTCCACCTAAAATTTGCCTCAAATTAATCCACAAAATCGATTCGATTAATTGTAAGCTGAGAAGTTACATGGAAATTGTAATAGATTTTCCCACCAGCTTCTTCTACATCTTTAGCATAACTTTTCGTAACTTTTCCAAAATCAACAATTCCCGTATGCGGTGACCATAACGCCTCTAAACCATGACAATAGGGCTCAATCTTTCGTATCTCATCAATACCTTTTAGTAATTTCAGATCAGGTACTCGATTTTGAATAGCGCGTTCGTGTAAATCAGCTAAACGTTTACATTGTAAATCGTCAGTTGCAACAATCAATTTACCAACTTTTTTATAGGGGATCTTTTTGTTGTCGCAATATTCGTACATTAATTTCATTCCTTCTACACATAATTTTGCTTTCAATGAACCAGGTTTGTAATAAATACCAGCATGAATGACTCCACTATTATGACCTGTTTGATGCTGGCCCAATTCAGATTCTTTCTCAACAATAGCCAAACGTTTATTTTTGAAACGTTGAGATAATTCGCGTGTTGTCGCCGTTCCAACAATGCCACCACCAACCACTACTACATCATAGCTGCAATTAATGCGAAAATTAACAACAAAATGGATGAATAAAGAGATACTAACGTGGCAGAAGAATAACTTCTACAGTAGCGTAATGACTGTAATGTAAGAGATCTACGGTAAATTATTTCTACAAACATTCTTCCTACTTTAGTTGGCTAATAAATCTGAGCATTTCCACAATCGGAAAATTTTCGATAACGTGCTTGTCACGTACTAGGAAGATGATGTAATTCTGCAGTTTTGAGTGGTAACACTAGGTCGTATTGATTATAATCAACCGTCATTATAATTATCTGTAGCATCTGTATTTATTCAATTTATGAAAAACCACGTTAATCGTACGACTCATTTAACCTTGAATGACAGTAGAGGTTATGTCAAGTTGGTAAAATTTTAAAGAAATCTGTAATTTTAATAGTGTGACTATTCGTTCATAGATAACAGGAAAATTCAGGAATTGTTTGAAATATTTATTTTGAATTATAATTTTAGAAACAAAATTAATTAATTTAAATAATTTTTGTTTCTTTATTATTATTATTATTATTATTATTATTATAGAGATGTACAATTCCATATTGTTCTTGACATAATTCTATTCAACTCATTGCCATTCATTATTATCCAATAGTTGTACAGCAAACGAACCGGTTTTCTATCTAAAAAATAAAAGAATCGAAAAAGTATAAAGAAAGGTAAAGAGAACATGGTTCGAGTATATTTTATGTCGTTGACCTAACAGGAACAGGATTCTCTGTTGTTCTTTACATATTACAACAACATAACAAAAGCCGATCAAGATCCATCTATTTACTAGAAAGATAGTGAAATCGAAATATCTCATTTTTTTATTTTGTTTTGTCAATCAGAATCAATCTAACTATATAACTAGAACATATTTTTTTTTATTATTATTTTCATTGTTTTTATGTGAGTTACCAACAGAAACGTGTGCGCGCAGCTTTGCTCACACTTAGAGCTTACGACACACAAACTGACCCTGTTGTCGTCATCAATACCGCCATTAAAATCAAAATTCATAGTGTTCGGATCAATCCTCTAACAAATAGAGCTCAATCGTATTATTCTCTATTATTAGTATTGTCAACAATTGTTTTATTATTGTCGATTTATAGTTCATAAGCTCTATACGGTTATTTTTTCTGCATATACAGCATGCTAACCCTCCACTCCCTCATACAACTTGCCTATGGCATTACGACAATACTGCAACAACATTTACTCTCGTTTAACGTCGTTATTGTTCGTTGTACGATCGGTGTTTTGTTTTAAAACAACTGCTAGGCAGCGAGCCAAGTCGCCGACTAGATGTGAACGTTATAGCCTCACATTGTGTTGTTATTATTATTATTGTTGTAGTTTGAATTTTATTTTTATTTTTATTGGAATAATTTGTAATTTTTCGGACAAAACTTGAATTAAACAAGACTTAATTATTTCGTTTTATTTTGTTTTTATTAATTTTTTTTCTTGAGTTATGGAAGACGAATTACGTTGCCCATCTTGCAAGGAATTTTATAATAATCCAGTATTGTTGCCTTGTTATCACGCTCTTTGCCTGCATTGTGCTGTTCTACTACAACAACCTGCCCATAATAATAATAATAGTAATAATAATAATAATAATAATAATAATAATAATAATAATAGTAATAATAATGGTAATAATCATAATAATATAAATAATGTGAATGTTAATAATGCTGGGGAGAATGCAGAAAGTGTTGCGTCTGGTAGTTCATCATCTGGTGATTATCAAGAAAGTGATAAATTGTCGATTTTAAGTGAAACTGATAGTGGTGTTGTTTGTACATCGAGACCAAGTAGTTATGTTGGTACCCCATCAAATGGTCTATTATTTCCATCAAGTGCATTAAGTTTATTATGTCCTGTATGTCGTAAATATGTATATTTCGATGAGAATGGTGCCCATAATTTACCAAAATACAGGGTGATGCAGAATATCGTTAATAAATACAGTGAAATTAGAAGTCTATTATTGAAATGTCAAATGTGCGAAAATGAACCACCAAATGAAGCAACAATTATGTGCGAACAATGTGAAATTTTATATTGCGATATATGTCGCGAATCATGCCATCCAGCTAGAGGACCATTAGCCAAACATATTCTATCCGAACCGAAACGTTGTTTTGTTAATATGTTGAAAAGTAAAGATGGTAAATGTCTAGAACATCCTGAAGAAAATTTAACCATGTATTGTTTAGTATGTAAGATCGGCGTTTGTGCTTCATGTTTAATGGTCGAATCGCGACATACGTCGCACGATGTCCAATCGCTGGCCATCATGTGCAAAGCCCAAAAGGTAAGATACCTCGATCACGCTAAAAGAGTGATCACCCGAATTTGAACAATGATCAATTGCCCATCTCTAATATCTATCGCCGAGAACCAATTGTAGCGCTTATATTCCCACAACCCAAAGCTCATCTCTACTGAGATTTGAGCCATTCTCAATGCTGAGGTCTTCGCGTGAATTGAACGAAACGAATCCAATTAGGAGAACTCATCCAAATTTAATATGAATAACTCAATTTGAGAATGAAAAAGGCTGAATGATGCATCGAAATAAGTTATGGTAAAATTTAAAAATCGTCTTTTTCTTCGTGATTTTAGGTCGAAAAACTCCTATTTCATGTTTATTGTGCTTACTTACAATTAGATAACAGCTTGTTGTTTAATATTTTATCACATGACGACATATTTGAAGGTTCGATCATCGATTTTTATCAATAATAAACAATTCGCTAAATGACTAAAAATTCAACTAAAATTTCACCTTGAGACATCGAAATAAACAAAAAAAAACAAACAGCAATTTTCCATATTCGCAATAAATCAACTATTTGTCGATAATTTCCCATCCGGCCACAGCTGTAACTGAAATTCACAATTCTAATTTACAATAAATCGAAATCAATCATACAACCTGTACAACAGATAAAATATAATATAGCTAATAATAGATTTAACGAATTTTACTAGCTAAAGTGAACAGTTGCGAACACAATTTAAATTTTTATCTATTCAGCACCGGTTTTTTTTTAACTCGTTTTTCACCTTTACTGCAAAGCCACATTGAATATTCAACGTACGGAAATCGATAAATGCCCATTTTCCAATAAACAAGTTTTTGTTTTGATTTTTGTTAAATTCCATTCCCAATTTCAGTCGTTATTGGCGATCTTTTTTTTTTGTTAAATTTATAGACAAACAACGCACCTAGCAGGATCATAATACACTAGAAATGGGAATTGTTCCCTTGTAGTGTGCGAAGGGTCGAGCCCTACTACGAACATTCTCATTTGAAAGTACGGCTTGATCCTTGATATAGTCTGAAGGGCGAGCGATTTTAGGGGGAAATTTCAAAAAAAAATACAACCTTAAATATGGATTCAACCGGAAAAGCTTCCACTTTCTCGAATTTTCGACGACTACGACTACTTGATTTGCTTTTGCCTTATTTATAACTCATAAACTCATAATAAATGATTGTTAGTTTGTAAACGTGATGAGATTACACGAACGAGTAATCTCACGAGGAAAATTGTTGATATGTGAAGTGGATGGAGTTTCAGGATGGACAAAATAATTGTTTAGAGAGGCCTTTATCAAGCTTTGGGAAATTTGCAACAATTTTTTCATCAACTAGAAGGTTTTCAAGGTGTTCGACCGTAAAATTTATCGGAATTATTTTCAAATACCCGCTGAAAAAGAGTCCAATTTTCAGTGTTGATCCGATATTGGAGACAATCAACCAGTAGTGTGAACTCGAGCTTTTATAATACGAGCCTAGCGTTTGAAGCTCGATAGCAGATCTATATTGTTGTCTTTTGATTTATTATGTTGTTTTTATCCCTCAATTTCGTAATTTTCCGAGAGTTTTCCGATAGTTAAAAATTCATCAATTTCCGGCGCTTCATATTCCGAGATAAACAACATAAATAGAATTTTAATTATTTCATGACAAATAAATATATCATAAATTATTCATTATAATAGAATTATTGATAATAGTTTATCAACTACTACAAATAGAATTTTTCTTGAACTTCGGATAACGTGAAAATGCGCACAATAATCGGGAAAACACAAAACAATTGTCCTGTCGAGGATAATTCCGGTTTTTCCGTGGAAAATGGCGCAGTAATCCCGGAGTTTTTCACGGGATTACACCTACTTATTCAAAATTCTAATTGAAACGGTTTTGTCTCCGGACTGAAACAACGAATGTCCGTAATGATGATTTATTCTTCAGCTCTGAAACACTGAAAAGTACACCTACAGAGCAGCTGTTACGTTAAAAAAAAAATTATACCGTAATTGTTGGAATTATTCTGGTATCTGTTAAATAAATTATTTCGATTTGATGTTGGAAATAATTTTAAGACAAAAATTATTATAATAATGACGTTGTAGATGACTTTGTCGTAAATTTCAGGTGCGTGTTTCACAAAATAACAGCAAAGGAAATAATTAATGAGGTTTACTTCAATGTAATGCAAAACAAGTTCGTGAAGTATTCCAAATTTCATGTTATAAATTCACCTTTACTAGGAAAATTTCAATATTAACTTTGTGAAATATTTTGGCGAAAATCTCGCAATATTTACAATGCTTCTCTTTGATAGAAAAACAAAAATTACAGAATGATTTATTATTATTCATATATATCATTATAAATAGAACTCAATTACAAATATTGTCTTTTATAATCATTTGAACAATTCGTGATTTCGAAATACGTAATTCATGATTAGATAATAAATCATTCTGTTACAATGCTAGTCCTACTTCCGATTACAGTCGTCCCAGAGTGACTCTGCTTCGTAACTCAACAAATTTCTAGAGAATTTAGATTCGATTAGAGCTCGTTATTTCGAGTAAGTCGAAGCTACAATTATCGATCGTGTTTCCTTGACAAAATTAGTAGAAATTTCACAATATTTGTTTGGAATGTAACCGTTTCCGTTTTTTGATTTTCAACAATCTAAACTCAAATTTGAAATTATTCCGATCATCTTTGAAAAGTTGTAAAATCTGTTTCGATATTTTAATACAATTGTGTCCATCAATACACGACGATGTGTAATACATTTTAATTTGTTTTTCATCAGGATGATGTATTATAATCTCTTGCTGATAACGTTCGGCTTCATTTTCAATGGGTCCGAAATATTTCGTTATAATCCATGCACTACCATCTGGATTATTACCTTGAATACTCCAGAATATTTCACCATGGACTTCGGTACGCCAAAATGTATACGAATAGATTTTTCCAATACGTTTAATTCGTTTACCGAAATTTATCTCATACGAGTCATCAATTGATGATGACGATGATAATGATGAGGTATCATCTTCATCGCACAATATAGGAATTAACAAATCCATAGTTTTGGCACAACTGAAAATCGAATACCGGTTGGGAAAATTCCAAACAATTATCTTTATTTGCAATATGATAAAGTTACTCTCACCTATTCTCCTTTATTTACAAAAATCGTTCAATGACACCTACGCAATTTATCATTTAAATTATTTATTGTATTAATTACAATTCACAAATCATATTCAATGAAGTAATGAGAAAAAACTGACAGTAGAAAAGACTGGTTAAAACTACTGGGACATGAGCCAATAATGCTGTGAACGTATTTTCCCGTCATTCGAATATCACAGATTCTAAAAATATCATTGAAATATAATCGGTTATTTTTGTAGAGATGACTTTAATGTAATTTTTCTATAATGAAAATAATACAAGATCGTGTTCTATATTTATATGTTGTCGCCTTCACTATTTGTTTAATTTAGTTCAATTTCAACATTGGAAAGCTCCAATTATTCCAAGTATTGTTCAATTATACAGTCTGATTCACTGAATGATGATTAATCCCAAAACAGGCTTTATTCATCGAGATAATGAAACGTAACTTTTAAGATTTCGATAATTAGTCTTCATCTTCAAACTTATGGAAAATCTGGATTAGAGAGGTACAATTGATCCAAAATCAGTACAAATGAACTTTCTAGATTTCGGTAATAGGTTTTTATTTTCGAAATTCTGCAAAATCTGAATCAGAGAGGTGGAATTGATCGATAAACAGTACAAATGATACCTCAACTGAAACAATCTTGCATTTGTTATAAAAATTGCCCTGTTGAGTGAACACGATCAGGTATTAAGTGTCAGAAGGTGGAATTATTTGGCCAAAGAACTGACCCATTCTCTAACCCAAATCCAAGAAAACAATCGTTTCGTTACATGCAAATTGGCCAAATTGAAGTGAAACTCGACCTATTTTGGACTGACTGTATCTGCTAGTTTTCCGAGTCCTTCAGTGATAATCACCTTTGATTCTACAGTCATCGAACAATGACTCCTCTACTTTCAATTATGTCGTGTTATCTTCAAGGGATTAAAGCCCTAAAAAAACTATCATGCAATATATATTTTCAGCCGCTTTGAAAATATATTTCCTGCAACTTGATTTCATGCAAGTTTCTACTTCGTGGTCGAAATCTGATGTAGTTCTCCTTCCTGATAACGAAGCGAAATCGATATAACAGAAAACAAAACCAAAATTCTCACAGCTACTGTGACAATTGTTCATTCATAAAATCCATAATAGAATAATTGAGCCAAGATGTGAAAATCAATTTCTCTCAAGTATTCCGATGGGATTAATCGGCGACGAAAAATCCAGTAGTCACTGAGCGGAAATTAACTAGAAAATCTTCTATTGTCTAATAATAATATTGTCATTTCGTGACTGTTCGAGGAAACATCGATTTCTGATATTCTCTAGTCTTGAGTCAAGCGGCCGCGCCAAATTTGATTCACTATAAATTTAATTTTATTAAAATTGATTAATAAGAGAATATCGTGGGGATGCTCGATTCCCTCAGGAGTCTATCGCTTTTTACATTACGTACAATCTACATTAGACTATAAAGGGGGAGAGATTTGTTAAAATAGCTGTCGGATTATATCTGAAAATTCTGTAAGGATAATTCAGTGACGTGGAAATGTTCTTTTCAAAGAAAAACCTCCAAAGTTTTACTCCTACAGCTGTCTCTCTCTTTGATTTTTCTTTTGTTCGAGTCTATCTCTCCAGTGCACTTGATGTTTTTGAACTGTTTAATTTATCGAGAGGGTCTCTTGTTTTGTTGTTTCATTTATTCCGTTATATGTATGGAAATACCGAGTTTAGTGTAAAATCAATGGAGCGACTATATGGAACTTCCCATTCCCCCATAATACCACTATAAACTACGATAATTAAACAAAATAGAATTTGTATTCTGTTTAATTAAAATTCGTAATGGGAAAAAATATGAACAATTTCTGTTATTAAATTTATATTACTGTGGAATATGGAAAATATTCGCATTTGTAGAATGGAAATAATTTGGTTTTAATTTCGAAATGAAATGGTTCTATTCAATATAGAGCTATATAGGAATTGTATGAAAATAAAATAATTTAATTTGAAATTTCAATAGTGGTTGAATATTTTCAAAATATGAAGAGAATAGCGTTATTTCCGCATATAGAAAGTTCAAAAGTAACAAAGAAACTGGTTTTGGCTTTATACATTCAATTTATCTGTACACAAAATACCATTGTCGTAATTTAAGCTTCAATATCAACGAATTATTGTTGGTTCCAAAACAAAAAATCCTCGATAATCCGGATTCATTACAGTAATGAATAGAGTATTAGCAGGCTGAATGACGGAATCATCAATTAAAAACGTGTCTCGCTTGTCCGAAATTAGCCCTTTATTATATTATCATAATTTTTGTCAGTTATTTCGCACAATGGTGTGTTGAGATGAATTTTCCCGACTAGTCGGAAAATCCGAATGTCACCGGACAAAATATTTCTCCCAATTACTATTTTACATGTGCGAGAGCGACAATTTTCCAATTTCATTCGAACAAATGCCGATACCTTTTAGTCTAATTATATCGGTAACATGTGTCAAAAGTCATTTTCGGTTGGGTGATTTATGTAGAAAAGGGCGTACAATTAGGTTTCTCTTACACGTGAAGCTTATCGAATTAACCGAAAAAATCGCGACTTCACATCAAATATCGGAAATCGCCGATTCTACTGAATGAATTGCGGCAAGAACTTAAGATTGTTCCCTGCCTAAGGGCGTAAGCCGCCCTTAAAATCGACATGCTTTATTCAAACGCTAATGGATAAGTTGTAAAACCAACATATATTTCATCGATATAGCATTATTAACATTGCTTTTTAGCATTAATTCGGCCATTATCTTCTGAAATAGGCATAATTAGAACAATTAAGTCGCTTTAATTAGATTAAACTGTAGTAATTTTGACCATTTTCTGTAGAATATTGTCTAATAAATTACGGAATAATGAAGAAAATCGAGACAGACAACAACGAAATATCGAACTATATTCGTCTTTTGTGCTATTAAAACATAATTAAGTAGAGCAACATGAGTAATTACTTTAAAACCGGGCAATTTCGCTTGAAAGAAGCTTAAAATAAAAATATTCGATCGATACAAGACATTTTCGCAATCCACCCCTTATCAATTAGCTATGTCGAAAAATATTTGTCTCCATAATATTGACTATTCTCGTTTATATTTATCAATGTTCTCAAGAATATTAATTTTCGTATATCCACCCGTCGAACATGTTCGTGCTCGCTTACCCCAGCATAATTATTGATTTTCTTTGTGAAATTAAAGAAAACCCCAAGTCCAAATTAAAACAAACGTATATAGGTACCTATATATGAAATGATCATTGTCGTCGTCTCTAGTTAATAGTCGTAAGGGTGAAAAGGGTCGCAGACTCGTCTACAATCGCTTCGCCGACAACAATCTCAACACCCCATTAAATTTACAATAAAGGTAAAACCGTATAACGACACTTGCATGGTCAATAAATATATAGTCAGATAAAAGAAAACAAATATAATTGTTTCGAAATTTCCAACGATTAGTTCAGTTGGAAATTCCAAATAATATAACAACATTATCGATTTGTATAACACATTGGGTGGAGATAACTAGTTTCAGGTACCTTGTAATTAAAATGTTCAAAGGGCGGGCTTTTATTCGCATTGACGCCCTTGATACGTTTAATTCCATATAATATTCAAATTAGACATAAACAATGGGGTTTAATCTGTCCTTTTTGTTTCTATTACAGACTGAATTGTCGCACAATTTACAACAGTTATCGGAAAGGGCCAGATCGACAACGGAATTCATCCAACGTCTCAAGGGAATGAGCGATAAAGTTAATGTAAGTCATTTTACTTTACACACACACAAAAAATAACAACAACTGTAGGGTTGATAAGCCGCCGAATTTCCAACCCCAATAGCATCATTAAAATTTCGTTCTTGTTAAAGAGCTGTCAATAGAATTTACATATAATTGCTCAAGTTTTATCTATCAACTTGATTTTAATTAGGAAGTCACCCCTATCCTTTTCAAACGATCAACAAACATCATTAGTCAAAGAGATTTTGTTAGGACCAATTTGGGGGATGATTGTAGGACCAAATTCGAACCTCGTTAATTATAAAATTGAAAATGTTAATATTTCCGGAGATGTGGCAGCAATTTCTATGGATCGATTATTTTTAGTGAAAACAAAAACAGAATTCGAGCCGATTCTATTTTAGAAATCGTTAGCCAACAATTTCCTCAAGAAAATCGATGATTTCTATTAGTTGTCGTGTTACGAAATCATTTTTACGCTTTGATGAATTTCTAAATGAGAATCAATTTAGAAAATTCTAGTTTAAATTTAAATCGAATTTTCCGAAGATTGCTACGCGAAAATTCAATATCCAACAAAACTCTATTTACCTGTATCTGGGATAACTCTGGAATTCTAATATTCTTCTAATAAAGTTGGCTCTTAGTAAATATTCTCGTTTCGAGAATATTTTAAGGGATGATAGCGGAAAAGAGAAGAAAAACAATAAAGTTTCAGAGAATTTAATGGCAAATTCGAATATTTTAAAAAAACATTAAACTTTAGGTTGAGTTGGCTAACTTGTGATGCTTTTCTAATTTTTCACTGTATTCAGTTTTTTTACAAGTTGAAGTTTTCAAGTGTACTAGGCACATTTTTCGGTAATAATCTCCCCTTATTTTTGGGGGCGGTTCTAGATGTAAACTTTTGTGATGATTGAGTACATAGTGAAAGAGGGTGGATCGTTTGGTTTTGATCAAAAAACGTTAGCCGAATTCTAAAGTGATGCTATTATTTTCTCTCTTATATATTTGGGACGTGTGTGTTTATAATGTTTTTGATGTCGAAAATGGGGTGTATTTGTAGTCATATAAAAGAAAGGGGGAAAAAGAGGAGGAGATATTTGAAATTGGCCAATATAGTTTTAGCATTATTATTTTTATTATTATTATTCTTTCAGGAGAATTGTGAAGAATTCGAAGGTATAGTGTCGGCCCAATGTGACGCATTAATTGAAGCCATCCATCTTCGACGGGCACAATTGCTGGAATGTATCCGACAAGATAAAGAATTAAGGGTTAAAACATTAAAAGAACAAGTTACAACTTGTACAAGCCGTTTACAACAAACCACAGCTTTATTACAATTCTGTATTGAAGCTTTGAAAGAAACAGACAGTAGCGCTTTTCTACAAGTAAATAATTTAATAATTTCAATGGAAAATCGATATTTTTTTGATAAATCAATTTTTCTATTGATAGATTGGATCGATGTTGATTAATCGTGTTGCTAATACTGATCATTCCTGGCATAAAGAATGGACTGTGCCACGTGTCTCACCCCATTTCGATCTCACATTAGATGATAAATCCGTCCTAAAGGCTATCGAACAATTGAATTTCATTCAAATGAAACGTGAGTATTCAATCATTGACAGGGCCGGCCTTCTTCATAAAGAGCCCAATCGTTTGTTTTGGGAGCACCATTCTAAAAAAATCGCGAGCTCTGTGTTCGTAATTATAAAACAATGCAGCTTCAAAAATAATTTACAGACTTTTTGAGAAAATTACAGACATACGAGTTGAATAAAATTATCCACCCAAAATTTTGAAGATTCCGACGAAATCTACAAGTTCTAGATGAAATATTGCAGTTTTTGCTGGAAAATACTCAGGCAGCAAAAATTGCAAAATGTTCAAACAATTTTTACTAGAAAAGCCTTGGAAATTCTTCGAGAACTTACAATTTTTTCTTCATTAAAAGATCAATTTTGTGGCAATTTTTGCATTTTGGCAAATTTTCAGCTGAATTTCCACGTTTTCTGCAATTATCCTCTACTATTTCAATTTGAACCTGTTCAAACGTGAAATTTTGAGTCAAATAATCGGATTTTAGCCTGATAGAAAAATCCAAAATTCAGAAAAATTGTTCTACAAAATAATGAAAATATGATCGAATAGGCCTTACATTAAAAGATAACCTTCCACAGAATTAGATTGAAATTTGATTACAATTAGAATATTTCCATATAGTTGTCGGTGGATAAATGCGGTCCTGTACTGTGCAAACTTCTCAAGGCCGGCCCTGGCCATTGATGGCTAATCCCAAATTGATCACTAAATCTTCTCGCAATAATTAATTCTCTATTTGAAATGAACGAATTAAAAACAGTTTTGTTTAATATTCAATACCGTAGCGTACGTTGATGGAGAAGAACGAGTACCAGCAGGTAAAAATTGCATGATTGGTCGCATGCAATTCAATTTCATTTTTCTCAATATTTCAATCAAACATTAAATTAAGCATGCTGTTTGAAAACATTGATTTCTCTCCCAGTACATCCTTTCTAAACGAAAATCACATCAATTCGTAGTTTATTTATTTCGTATTGTTGGATTTTCCACAGCCCCATCAGCACCAACAATAATTCCGGAAGAATGTAGTGCCGAAAATAATTCCGTTACTGTAGCTTGGCAACCGCCGCCACAAAGTCACGTTGAAGGATATATTTTGGAATTGGATGATGGTAACGGTGGCGAATTCCGAGTAAGTCCAAAATCAAATATTAATCAAACTTAATTACATTTAAATAATTCAGACGTTAGCTTAGTCGATTTACGTTCGACTTCTATAACTACATATTTAACTGCAAACGATTTAACATTATTTTGTATTGAATGGTAATCAGAGTGTTTGGATATTAAGTGTGAGTCACACACATCGACATTATTTGTGTCTGTGGACCATTAATCTTTCACCGGGACGGTTTGATAATACCCACCTAAAATCAAGGGGGATGACTGCCACCCCACAAAACCAATACGATTCCAATTCCCCATTCTGGTTTCTGGTCAAATTTTCCAACTTGATGCCAACAATCGCAAAACTGCTATCCGATAGTTGGATTGTCAAACATGTACAGAGTGTCCTAGCCGAAAAATCCCTCTGTTTATTTACAAGAATAATTGAGTAGACTTACATAAGAACAGTAAACTCTTGATAATAATAAGATTTGTGTCAAGGGCTATTTTTTATTGATCGATTCGATTTGTTGAATTCCAGATTAATAGTGTTGTTAATTTCAGGAAGTCTATTGTGGTATCGAAACAATTTGTACAGTTGATGGTTTACATTTCCATTGTATGTATAATGCAAGAGTGAAAGCTTTCAATAGTTCAGGTGAAGGTGAATATAGCGAGTTGATTGGCTTACAAACAGCTGAAGGTATCTTATATTTCAAATAAATTAATCATTATCAATAAAAATAATGTGACTTAATTTAGTTGCTTGGTTCACATTCGACCCGATTCTATCCGGTTCAGGTCTGCAATATTCCGAAGACAGTGCCACTGTAACTGGTGATGGTTGGGAACATCGAGTGGCTTTAGGCAGTGTTGGCTTCAGTCGCGGCATCCACTATTGGGAATTCACAATTGATCGGTTCGACGCCGATACAGATCCGGCTTTCGGTATAGCTCGGATCGATGTTACTCGCGATAAAATGCTCGGTATTTATTTGATTGTTGGTTATTGTTGTTGATTGGATTGATTTTTGGTTTGTTTTAGGTAAAGACGATAAGGGCTGGGCTATGTACATCGACCGGCAACGCTCCTGGTTCCAGCACGCCGGCGGTCACGAGCAACGTGTCGAAGGTGGAATAGCTGTTGGTTCGACAATTGGCGTACTTCTAGATTTGGACCAGCATACTTTATTGTTTTATGTTAATGAGGAACCGCAGGGCAATATCGCGTTTAGAGATTTGTACGGGGTCTTCTATCCAGCTGTCAGTTTAAATCGCGGTGTTAGTGTCACTCTACATACAGCACTAGATCCACCATCCGATTCTGATGAAACATAAATTTATCTACAATAAAACAATTTCGAAATCACATCAATTGACGCACATTTATACAAATACGTTTTTAATAATAGAACAGCCTATAATAATAGTTCGACTTGATGGTTGAATTTTTAGAATTTTATCGATTTTTAACGATCGATCACCAGCACAGATAACAAAGCAGCACATTCAATGTTTTCTAGACATGTTTGAATAGAATAAACAGTTCAACTATCTATCCCTCCGAAATAATCTGATATGTTGTTTACGTTACCTTAACGTAATGTGAACCGAATTACGGCACATATCATGTTGTTGGATTTTGAAACAATGCAATTAGTGTGATCCGAAAATATACCGAATTATGTCGAAATATTCAACAACTTCGATTACAAGGTAAATCATCGTCCTTGTAATAATTTTATAAAGACTGATATGTATGGAAACACGGTCTATTTTTCAATTTCCTAATCTAGAAATTATATGTCGTTTGAGTGGAAATTTTCGATTATTTTTTCATCATATTTTTTAAAAAAATACACCTTAAATCTAGTCTGGAATTTTGTGAATAAAAATTATACTTCTTCGATTTTAAATCAAATAATATATGTTTCTATCTAGCCATTATTCCGATTCAAACTAATTATCGCCATTTGTTAGGAAGCTAGGATATGTATTATTATTATATTCAATAAACTATAACATTTAGTAATTTGTTAATAGTTAACAATTATAATAAAGGGGTTATTGAATTTTTTTCCTATTTTCATCAATGTTTGTATATAAAAATCTGATAATAATTCATCATTTAACATTGTAATCGAATGTTTATTTCAAATAAAGGCGAAAAATGTTCAGTTTGAAAATTGTATTTCAAATTTTCCGCCCTTCCTAATCACAGGACACAATCCAAAACATCTTGGTTTTGCGCTCGCGCGACAATTCTGTGCAAATTTTAGAAAGCTGAAAGAGAAAGAAAATCAAAATAGCCTTTCAAATTTCAGTTAAAATTATAAATCAATAAAAACTACAGTTTGTGAAGAGAATCAATTGTTCTTTTAATTTTTAAATAATTCAAATTTTACACGATTTCACCTGTTTCTGTATAAAGAATATTTCTATGAAATAATCACAATTATAAAATATTTCAATATAAGTACAGTAATCAACTATTATTAGCTCTTCACATTTTCCAAGACTTTTTTTTTTAAACAAAATAATTAGTGTTGAATGTACGCGAAAATTTGTTACCCTTTTATTAAAAATAAACAAACACTGATGTAAAGAAAACAAATTAAAATAATTTTAGCATACAATCAACACACTTCTTTCCGGTCATTTTTGATCATTTCCCCCCCTATTTTATTCTTCCTTTGTTTTTTTTTTCTTACATAAAAATTACAAAATTATAGCTTCCTTTAATTGAAGGAAGATTTAAATAACACAAAATTAAATGAATTTATCGAAAGATTTTTTAGGAACCAAAATATAATTACTATTGTTAGATTTTATCTTGTTATTGGTGAAATTTTGAAATGAAAAAAAACAAGTCCGAAATATTTTTTTTTTTTAGAAATCCACATAAAAGCACCATAACAAGATAAAAATTCAACCTTTTTTCTCTTACAAATTATCATGTTTAAACTTGATTTAGAAAGGTTTTAACTAAATCAAGTAAGAATCTCCAAATTTGCTTCAGATAAATTAAACTAACGAAAACTGCATCGAGTGAGTACTCTTCTCTCGAGACATACGTATTTCAACTTTTTTTTTGTAATTCCCCAAAACCCAAAATAGTTCACTTCGTTTAGTAGTTAGAGCACTTGAATAGGAGTCCATTTCTCCATAAGCACCAATTTTCATCAGTTTTTGAACACTTAATTTTTTTTGTTTAATGTATTATACACTTGATTTAAACTTAATATAACAAATTCTTATACTTTGTGAAAATTACAACACACCATAGATAATTTTTATTGAAATTCCCTTTGATCACATCAACAATTTTGTGGAGATTCAGATGTTTCATATTGCAAAATAGATTAAATCAATTTTGTTGATATAATTAAAGGGAAAATTAAATAAGATTTTGTAGTAATTCTTAAATCGTATGGGTAACATAATACGATTTGAAAATTACCACAAAATTTGATTTTATTATTACTGTAGATTGTGAAATTCAAACCCAGTTTGATTGAGAAAAGTATTAAGAAACGTATTACTAAAGATTATGATGTGTTGAATTTTGAATCAAAGTTGACAATTTTAAGTGTTTTGTATTTTAATTATGCAAAATCGTTAAAAAAAATCCAGGCCAGATCCTTTAGTATTTTCATTTTCACTGTGTGTGTATAAAAGTTTTTTGTTTATTTTAGAAGTTCGAATTAAACTTGCAATTCCGCATAATAAACATAAAAGAAAATTAAAAGTACGTTGTTCAATTAAGAATTAACTATACCTATATACAAAAAAGTCGGTTTTTTTGATAATATTTGATTAAATCACATATTTAAAACCATCAATTACTTTGTTGAATTATTTCCTTCTAGAGTTTCTTCATCATCAACCATTTTTGCTACATATAATTTTGGATCAATCACTTTTGGTATTGGTTTAATTTCCGTACCCAATTCTTGTTCAATACGATGTAAAGCAAATCGATCATCATATGTTATTAGATTAATAGCAATACCTAAATGACCAAATCGTCCAGATCGGCCAATACGATGTAAATATGTTTCAGCCATTTTTGGAAAATCAAAATTAATGACAACATTTACAG
>JAZBGZ010000912.1:2139-25469 GCA_037414795.1 Stenodera caucasica | reverse complement strand
TATTATTAATCGAAAAAATGGAGAAATCTCTCTCTGGTCAATTTTCGGTCTTAATTTGATTGTTGGTATTGCAAATTGGCCAAGTTTTCCCATAATCACGTCAGGCCTTCAATCGGGATAATCAATTGATAGCTCACCGCTTATTTTCGAAGCGCTAATCTACTCTTTGCGTTAATCGAGATTCGTGATTTACGGAAATTAATCCGTTACTACTTCCTGATTGGACAGACAGGCACAAATCACGTTTGAAATTTCCCACAATGAATTCTATGGCTATTTTCTGAACATTTACGATTATTATGTGAATTGTTCGGTTCCCATTTTGATTTTTAAGGGTACAATTGCTTGACCTAGTTCGGCGAGAATTCGGTAAAGTTTTGCTTAATTGTACTTTGTACAAGTTGATTATAGATTTTATTGTGCAGAAAATCATCTTTTGTTGAATAGGAAATTAGGTCGATAAATTCGTGGCGGGAAACCACCATCATTTCCTTGTTGACATTCAAACGTAACAGTCGACATTTTCGCAGACTATTCTCCTTTTGTCCCTTTTTCGCGATTACACACAAGAAAAAGTGCTCATCCACACCAACATAGAGACAATTATTTGTAATATCACTTGTTTTCCAGAGTATGGCTTTGATGACGCTCCCCTTCATACCAGCATCCAATTTATTCTTTCCTGTAGGCTTTGTAATTGCCGAACGGGTCCTTTACATGCCATCAATGGGATTTTGTATGTTGGTTGCTTACGGTTGGACGATTCTAGTCAAGAAAAAAAGCAAAAAACTCGCCTGGTTTCTACTGAATTTATTATTGATAACTTATGGTATAAAAACGTACATGCGAAATTGGGATTGGGAAGATGAATATACGATATTTATGTCTGGATTACGTGTTAATCAAAAAAATGCTAAACTGTTCAACAATGTGGGACATGCTTTGGAGAGCCAAGGTGAATATGATGAGGCACTGAAATATTTTATGACGGCTGTTAACGTCCAAGAGGATGATGTTGGGGCACACATAAACGTCGGACGTACTTTCAACCATTTGAAAATGTTCAAAGAGGCGGAAGAGGCTTATCTGAAGGCGAAATCGTTATTGCCGAAAGCTAAGCCGGGTGAATCGTATCAAGCGCGGATTGCGCCGAATCATTTAAATGTTTTCCTAAATTTGGCCAATTTAATATCGAAAAATTCGACTAGATTAGAAGAGGCCGATATGTTATATCGGCAAGCGATCAGCATGCGAGCTGATTATACGCAAGCATACATTAATAGGGGCGATATATTGATCAAGTTGAATCGGACAAAAGAGGCCCAAGAAGTCTATGAACGGGCCCTACTCTACGACAGCAACAATCCCGACATCTACTACAACGTAAGTCCAAATATAAAATTATTTTTTTGTTAACTTCAATAAATCGATTCCTGATTGTTTTAAATCATTTGTGATTCCAACATAAAACTTGGAAGATTTTCAATTTTCCTGGGATAATAAATTTCAAATGTTAGTGATACGATCAATCATTATAATTCCGCTGGTTCTAAAAAATGTGCGTCATCAATCCAGTTTTCTTTTCCCACAGTATTTTTATTTTTTCATCAAATCATTGAATATCAGATGATGCACCGATCTGATTTCCAGCAGAATATTCAGATTATGAATTTTTCAGATTTAAGGATTCTCACTTCTATTGTCAACAAACAATTCATGATTTATATCGAATTTCTCATATTTCCCTGCTAGAATTATAATTTTTAGTTGGTTTTCTAGGTTGCAGTTCTCGAGGCTGGTACTTTTTCTATAATTTCCGCTTTCAAAGCAAATATTCCATGATTTCTACTAAATTTTCCGGGTCTCGCTTGTTAACAGACTTAAAAAAATAATTGGAAATTCCAGTCAATGTAAAAATCCTCTCCGATAAACAATGTTGTTCAAAATAAGTTCTCTCTTTTTAGGTTTTGAGCTTCAATTATATTGATGTATTTTTTTCAGCTGGGTGTTGTTTTCCTGGAACAAGGCAAAGCCTCACAAGCATTGGCCTATTTGGATAAAGCACTAGAGTTCGATCCTGAACATGAGCAAGCCTTATTAAATTCAGCCATATTATTGCAAGAATTCGGCCGACCGGAATTACGTAAAATAGCCCGGGAACGTTTATTGAAACTTTTAGATAAAGATAATAATAATGAACGTGTACACTTCAATTTGGGCATGTTGGCGATGGATGAGAAGAATATAGAAGAAGCCGAACATTGGTTCCGGCTGGCTGTACATTTAAAAGTCGATTTTCGTAGTGCTCTCTTCAATTTAGCATTGTTATTAGCTGATGATCAACGGCCCTTAGAAGCGGCGCCATTTTTGAATCAATTAGTCAAATATCATCCGGACCATGTCAAAGGACTGATATTATTGGGCGATATCTATATCAACAACATTAAAGATCTAGATGCTGCTGAAAATGTAAGTCTAAAATTTACAAAAATAGATCTACTGATTATTTATTGATAATTCTAGTGTTATCGTCGAATTTTGGAGCTCGATCCCGAAAATATCCAGGGCTTACATAATTTATGCGTCGTACATGTTGAACGTGGGAAACTACTAGAAGCTCAGACTTGTCTAGAAAAAGCCCATCAATTGGCGCCAAATGAAGATTATATCCTGAAACATCTACAGATCGTCAAAAATCGCATAACCAAATTGAAATTAGATCCAAACGATCTCAATGAGGACTTGACTGAAACCAAACCGAAGGAACGGAGTCCAGTTATATCGAATAAAAGCATTGACAATAATGAACGTAAAACACAGCCTGTTGTAACTGGTGATACCGAAAAACAAAGATATAGCAGTCGAGTCGTCGATACCGAGCCGATGTTTGTCAAAAATGTCGACAATATCGATTATATCGACAATTTAGACGATTTAACTTTAAATAACAACAAAAATAATGAACAAAATATAAGTAAATGGAATCAAAATAAAATTAGCGGAACAGATAATGATGATCCATCATCTGGTATGTCTTAGCGTTAATGCGTTATTTTTCCCAAATAAAAAAGCACGTTATGATTAATTATTTTGTCGATAAAATGGGAATTTGGGAGACTCTATATCTGAGGACTTTTTATACGACAAGCCATTAGAGTAGTGTCCATTCTGTGATACTCAGAATTATTGTAAGTTTTTCCGATATAAATCCAACAGTTTTATGAATCTTCTTCAATTCGAGATTGTCGTCCGAAATTGAGCGCATTTCGACAAATTGTTGAGTCGAAGCTGAATTCCGGCCGACACAATTACATTATTGAACAATAGGCAATTTCGATGTATACAAAACAAAACTAATTTGTGATTATTATTTGTAATTTTGGGATTTTGTTAATCATTGTGATGGTTTTTGTGATTATTTTGTGTAATTTGTCGACTAGAGCTTCAGCTTTTTGTTAATTTTTGATATTTGATTTATTTTCCAAGCTTTAAAGCTATAGTGTTTATTTTATAGTTTATATTTTCGTGATTAATTATTTGGTTAATTCATAATTGTCGGTATGTGGCATATCTGTACTATGTTAAAAATTAGTATATTGCTACAAATATAATCAATAAACATAAATGTATTGATGTAAGGCTTCTTAGCCACTAGTTTAGAGGAATATCCACGTGGCCAAATATTCAGTAGTTTCTCCTTAGCACGTTTTATCAAATAGTTTTGATTTTCTTCGAATACTGAGATTTTGGGAACTTGAGAGGAAATTCTTATTTTTGCTATCGTGGATTTTGATTTGATTTTTTGTAATATTTTGTAAAGGTGCCTTGAAATTGTTAATTAAGGCAAATGATTTTGTAAAATAGTATATAAATATTTTTCTATGTTGTCAAACTGTTCATAGATTATTAAACAATAATAATAATGATTATAATAATGAAAAATAATTTAACATAAGTCTATATTGTGTAAAACTAATGTGAGAGGTATATTTATCCTATGACTGATCAGTTTTTCGTGTATTTTCTTTGGAAATTTTCTAAAAATTGTTACCCTAAAATATACACTTTTTTAAATAAAACTAATCAACAAGCGGCTTTTTCATTTCAACTAAACCACAATTGACTCGTAACGAGCCTTTTTTTGATCGAAGATCCAATTTTCCGCCAACCCCCGAAATTAGGGCAGATCTTGATCATAATTGACAAGAATTCGGCGAAAATTCGTAAACAAACAATTCCCATTCAGTCTCCAATATTGATTTGTTGTAAAATCTTCACTTATCATTTATCATCATCTTTTCGGTATTCCGTCGTTTCGAATTTGTTGAATAAATTTAACGATTTCTATCATAAACTGAATTGTAGGTATAATAAAATTGGAAATTCTCTTATCGTTCAACTGGAAATTCTCGCAATTGCCAGAAATATATTAGATAAAAATTGGGGATTAGGGCGCGTTTCGGTAAATTGAACAATAAAAATTCAAATTAATTTGAAGCCACTTTAACACTAACAAAATCGCTTTTTCTGTCATACGAACTAGGGAGAGCCTGATCCTCGAAATTTATTGATTTTCCCGCATCGACGACAGCGGCATCTGTCGATCGCGCGCCCAACCATCAGGAAGAAGAACGGGACTCGCGCATCCTGCAGGATTGCACGGCTACTGAATATAAGAGGTCGCTACTTCTAATTTCTACTCAATTATTCTAGGAATATACAGTATTTGTATATTTCATTCTCACCCCTTGCTCCCTATTTCTGCGTGAAACATGCAAAATTTGAATTTTGGTATTCATCTATGTCTTCTTTCAATAACAATAATGATATCAATAACTTGAAGTAATTTCTATCTTTCGACTATAAGTGATTTACAGACTTAGTAGAACTATCACTTTTCTAATTAAAATTCGAATAATTAATTTATAACGGCAATAGTTTTGCTTGTTTTCCTTTATTGGGATAATTCCGGGAGTTTAATTAATAGACAGTAGTCTCTGATTTATGATGGACTTTATTTAATGGAATCCTCGTTTCGTGTTTGCTGATGAATCAAATCGAATTATCCATTAATTGTAAACAATATTTGGACTTTTTGGGATAATAGTCGAATTTTATGCGATAAGGTCAAACACCCCGACTATTATTTTGGCTTGAATCCAGAATAATTCCTCTTGTCGTCCCCAAGATTCCCAACAACGGAAAAAAAGTGCGATAATCGAAAAAATATGGATTCCCATAGGAATGTGACAATTAATTCCGGATTTTCGTTTGATGTTGGAATAATTACTCGAAAAATGTTAGACTTTCGAGATATTGAAGCTTTCATTGTGTCCAACGATCGATGGAAATTTACATATTCCAATGTTGATTATTATTCAAGAAAGTTTGTCGTATAATTTGACCAATTAAAACAAACTATAAACTAAAAGGGGAAAGTGAATTAATAGCAACTTGACGTTATCATGATGAACGCAAAAGTTCGATATTAGTTGTTTTTCGATAGTTCCGGAACAACTTTTCGATCCGAATTTCAGGTAATTATGAATATTTGATGGCTAAATATTAGATGAAACTTGTTTTATTTCTAGAAACTCGAAAATAGCTGTATTCACCGACATCAAAGTCAACGTTAGCGGAAGAATAATTCGGATATGTTTCGAATTGATGGGGGAAAAACCGAAATTTCATGCCACAAGCAGCTGTTGAGAATCTATCAAATCAGTCACTGTCAGTTCAAAGATACTTTATATACGAAATCAAAATTGTAAATAGTAACAGGTTATGAAAAAGTGTCACTGGAATATAAAAGATTTTTTTCTGTATATTTCAAGGGTGAAAATGTTTAAATTCAAATTTATTCATATAAAACTTTCAGAAGAAAAATGCGCTAGAATCGATCGATAGATGCGAAAAGCTCCGCTGTACTTGTTATATAATTTTCCTTCTCCGTTAAAAATTATTATTCTAATAATCGTTCCGGCAATGGCTCTGAATTTAGTAGAGCTAGTTTTAGTATCTAGGAAGACGTTGACTGCAATGCGACGCTACTGTTTGTTAGACTTTATCTTGTCGTTCTATTTGGGGTTGATGGTAGAAGTCGTGCGGCTCTATTCAATACCAACATTACATAGAGAAAGTATGGATTACCGAAACGGCACTATTCTCATGGAATTTCCGTTGACGAGCTATATCTGTTGTCAGCTACAGCTGAACCGGGTGTGGATCAGGACAAGTCCCGTTGAGATCGTTAAATTAGAAGATGGATGTTTAGAAAGTCATATAAAATGTTGACAAATTCTTCGGCTTTAGTTTGCGCCGTTTTACTGCCGCATTATATGATTACGTTTAGAATACGGTATCGTGAAACGGTCACTTTAATCCTCTTCTGGTCTTGGAAATGGTCGAAAAGCATTTGGCATGATTATCTTTGGGACTATTCAAGATCCTTTCGAGACTAAAAACAGACTTGTCTCGAAATCAACCCTCCATCGTTTATTATTGTAACAAGAACCAACAATAATCATTTAGTCCGTCCATTGGGTGCTTTTTGTTGCAATGTTTGTCTTTATTATAACGCATTTAAGATGAGCGGGGGGACGGTCGCTTGTCCGAAAATTTGGACAACTCTCAAGGAAAAAGACCACGCTAACAGCTATTTAGAAAAATATGGAAATTTTGAGTCAGTCATAATTTTGCTCGAAGAAAATTTCTTAAAATGAGTGAAGTAATTGAATATTGAAGCTTGTTAACTGAGAACATTGAAGTTTTGATGGAAAATCGTGAGAATCTCATTAAGAAATTTGAAATAACAGTTGAAAAAGTATCCACGCGAAAATCATGCTTTGTTAAAGATTGTTCGAGAGAATTTGTATTTTTGAAGGGCGATAATATTACAATTTGGCTCAAAGCATAAATCACTCACTTAATAAAAAATGTGAGACTTCAAAGGCAAATTCGGGATACTTGCTCAAGATTGTTCGATAATAAAAATCTTTACAGAGAAAATTACAAAAGAAAGTATTCAAAATCCAAGTTAAATGTGCCAGTTAAGTAAATAAAAATTATGACTTGGAAAGCTTTCACTTGGAAAGTTTAAATTTTTCGGAAATTTTCTAATCTCTCTCATCAGAAGAGAATTTCCACATCTATCAATAACAGCCTGTGCAAGTTGAAAGTGAACGATTGAGATTCGGCTGAAAGTGAAAAAACCCTTCACTCTGAAACTGAAAATTGTTGCATCCGATTCGGAGTTGGCGAATTTCATGGGACACTTGCTAGATTCTCGATAGTACGGAATATAATTTGACGATTATGCGGAGAATTCTCAGCCCTTATTTTAGCCATGTCCCTTCATAAGAAACCTGCTGGTGCTTCTTGATAGAACCGTCCAGGATAAGATGGATGCTGTTTAAATTTGTTACGCACACAAAAGACGATCATTATTCATCGTCGCTGTTTTATTTTTTTACAGGAAGCGAGAAAATTTCCAAGGTAGCGGAAATGGTGTCTATTAGGGCTTTTATAAGATAATATTATGGATTTCGTCCCTTAAAATTAAAATACATCCACGGCAAAAGAGCGGGATGATTATTACCGAATAAAATCATCATTATTTCAAAACTAAATCAAAGTCCTTTTAGGCGAAATTTGCCGAGCTTCATGGCCGCATTTGTGGCTTTGCATATTTGAAATGCCCACTCACTCTATTGCATATTTTATAATTCCACTAAGACTTTAGCCGGTGTCGTCGGTTATTAATTTATTGTTTATAATCCAGTAAAATGTGTGATTTTGTGAGTCGTAAATTAATCTAACCGGCCTTAACATAAATAAATAATCCGAACACTAACGGAAAATTGAAGGAGCAAAAACCATCGGACTCACGCAACCGGACGAATTCGAAAGCTTTTTCTAGTCATCCAATAATAGTTGGAGTACATTCGTCTTTGTATTCCATCGATAAAGTCGTAAAATGAAAAACTAGGGGATTCGTTAGGTGGTTGGATCAAACAAGGATATATGGTCCAGATTCCCTATCAGGAGACACATCAACAATGTTACAACAAACAGGACGACTTTACAAATTGTTGAATAATTCATTATGCGTGCACTATCTCCGGTGCAGTTAATGGCAGGTCTAGATCTATTAATTAGAGTGCGTCCAGTTAATGTGGCAGTATGCAACATGTCTGAGCCGGAAGCTGGACACCTACAGATCCTGCACTCCAACTAGCTGCATCGAGTAAATCAAGCGAAATAACATTGATGATCATATGCGGCTGAATAAATCGCCAGAACTGTATATTCCTAACATGATTTAAGTTTGACAAGCTGATTTGGAGCCATTCAATCCGGTAAATTGATGCGACATTTGAAATGTCATCAACAGATTTATTTTTTTTTGTAGTCAAGAAAGCCTAATTGGCCAGAAAATCAGAATTTTTGATCATTTCATTCGCGCCAGCTTTCAAGATTCTTATACCCCAACAAGTATTTATTCTTTAGTATAATTATTTAAAAAAAAAAAAAAACTGAGAACAATCCCCAAAGCTGAGAGCCTCATTATTGAGTTGACGTAGTGGAGCCAACTGCAACAATTCTAGAAACACTCATCAAAGTATTCCAATTCTGTTTTAGAGTGCAGTAAAGATTTAAATCAAGTATCCATTATCATTCCCTCTTTGTCTGTCAAATTGACCAATTCCACTCTACATTCAGTTTATTCCCACTAAAACAGAATTGAGTTGAGGAACTATAGTTATTTCGAGTTTACTGCACTCAACAATGTGAAAAGATATTGTCGCATTTTCATAAACACGACAATCGATAAAAATTTTGGCAATAACTCGAATGATAAACTGGGTGAATAGCCCGAATTTTTGGTGAACTTTTAATAGTTAAGAACGATAGAAAACTTCTCCACAATCAATAATGTCCAAGAGAAGTGAATTAATTCAGTTTACGACGTTAATTGATTAAAATAGTTCGGGGATGAATCTGGGAAAACTTCAAACGGAACGATATGGAACTTGAACAAAAGCAGTTAAATATGTCAAGAACTCTTTGATCAAAATCACGATTCGGCTCTTCTTCTTCATTTTCTTTTCGCCATCATCATTTCTATTGTGCTTTACCCCTTCTTCATGCTTCGTTTTTTCAGGTTTTTTGTTTATCCACCTCCTTTTTTCACGGTTTTTTCCCAATTATTATTTATTCTACTCGATATCTCTTTACAATCAGTTTCCTCCCCTGTTTTTGTCTTCATTATTTCGAGAACTATCCTCCAAGATATTCGTGCAAAAAACTCCTTCCGCTGCCCCCACAATTAGAGGACATCGCCGATCGGCGCCTGTTGGAAAAAATTCCAAACGTTATTCGGAGCCCCGAGGACTCGAGTTTTTTCCCTTTAGAACCCAACAAAAGATTTTGTTTCGTTTCGATTACAATGGAAACGATCTCGACTATAACGATAATAATTTATATTTTTTCATTTCGGATAATTACGGCTCTCAATTAGGACAATCTGTGAAATATTTTCGATTATTCAATTGAAACGCCACATTCATGGTAAATTGGAGAGTATTTAAAGATGCTGGCGCAATTCGAATCGATTAAGTTCTTCATGTAAAACTTTGCTTTGTTAATTTTGGAAAACTCGAACATCATCTTATCAATAGCGCCCGATATAATCCTTGTACTAAAGCGACATCAACAGTGCTTAATGGAATTCCGCCGAGTGGAAAGTTTTATTTGATTTTCCTTATTCATTTTTGCTTCAATAATAAAACGGTTAATTTCAATTATAAGTTTTATTTTGAAAGAATGTTGCAACGGAAAATTTGATATATCCTTGGTGGGAATTGTTTTATTTGACGTATTTTGTACATTGTGTGTTTTAATTAAAGTTGCTGAAATTGCTGGCGGAATTATAGATGTACGGCCAAGTGGAACAACATATATGCTCCTTTACCAGGCTTATAATTATAAATGCTTTTACACATATTCTAGTGTTTCAGGTCGAATTTCAGCCAACACAACATACCTCAGGTCCAGGCATGTATAGATCATTGCTCTGTTATCTGAGTGAATTAGCAATAATGGTGGAGGAGCCACCCACCGCAATCCACACTCCCATTTATAAATACCACGATTTTTGAGCCGTCGAAAAATGAGCAGCAAAATTTCCCATCGATCCAATAATGAATTTAATTAATTGATTAATTTGAATCAAAGTAATTGGTATTATTCGCTCTTGTTCCAAATGATGGACGGCTTCATTACGGATTTTTACAAGATTACTCTTTACAAAACACCAAACCGAAAATTCTTTGATCAATTCCATTTTAATTAATAAAGCTTTCATTTAGATGAATAATTGATGGAAATGTTTGTGTATTTTGCGATATTTTAATCTTACAGAATTAAAGCAGACAAGTTGGCTGATAAGTTGATGGAAATGTTCAAAGAGCTGTGCTATCTATCCCCTGGCACAGCAACAGTAACATGGGTTATTGTTTAATCCAATTGTCAACGATTTTAAACAGGTACATTATTCATTTGTCACTTATCTGCTGTATTAATTGGAATTTTCGATAAATCGCTTCTTGTTTTTGAATTTTAGCTTGAAGCTTTCGAATGGTTTTCCCAACGATATTCAAACAGCATTTCCATCACCAACCAAATCTCCATCTTGATTCTATCTCATCCATCATCCTTGACAGAATTTGTCGAACCGGATAGTCGTCTATAATCGAATAATAATGAAGTCGGGACTACTTGAGAAAAAAGCTTATTCGCGATCTTATCCTCTTCTGCTATTTCTTCCTTTTTTTCCTAACATAATTTCTTCCTTGTTCATTATCTTTCTAGCTGTTTTGTCTTTTTTCTATCTATCTATCGCTTCTCTTCTTCTACTTCCACTATCATTTTTGAAATTTATTATTCGTTTCTCTGCTGCTGGTTTTTTGCTTGTTTGAAGATTAATATACGTTCGAATTAGAGAAAATAACTGAAATAAATCGTATTTTATAATTCAGCATCAGTTGTGTGGTGGAGACCACTTGTAAAATTTCCAACAAAATAATTGAGACTCAATTTTTCATGAGGACAATACCGAATTAGGCCTTACAAAATTCAAAGAATCCGTTGTGGACTACCCTTAGTTTCGGGGTTGGTCGGCTCGTCCATATGATCAACTACGGTAATCCTCAAAATAAAAAATTTTAAAACTGAATGAATTATTCAAAGCGTAATTGTAGATTTATATCGAATTACGCTTTGTAATACAACTATTAACATAACATTCACAGTTTAGTCCACACTATCTATTTGTAGTCCTTCTTGTTTCAGTTGTGTACAATTTTTTTTCCAATGGATTGTTTTGTCTGACTATAGCAAGGTTTTAACACACATACACACGAATATACAATGCTGTAGAAAAAAACTAATCTGCTATACAACAAGTGGAAAAATGCTAGTCGCGAATTTTATAATTTATCATTTGAAAAACTGACAGAATGAATAATGCTCCAGAATAATACATCAAAGATATTCCCTACATCAGCATTTTCATTTCTGTTTATTATAATAAAGACTGAAGATCAACGAAGTAGTTAGAAACAACAAGGAGCTGAATTACTTGGGGATCAAGGTAAGTTATCTCATTAAAGCCGAATGGAACAAAGATATCTCTATATGCAATCGTTTCTATAATAACATATTCAAAGTGGAAGCTCCAACTGTCGTGATATTCTAAAATTTCATGGTGATCTAATTGAATATTTCCTTTAACAATAATAAAGAAGTTCACTAATAATGTTGATGATGAATCGACTACAATATCGCTTTGATAGAGATGGTGATTTTAGTTCGTATAATTACGCTTTTATCATGAAACCTCCTCGGAACCCGTCAAATTACATATTGGATCGTTTACAATTAATTTAGTTTGAAATAAATAAGAACAGTGCAATATTTTAATTGAGTTCGCCCGGCGCATCCACCAAATTTACTCTAGCAAATATTCGCGCCTCGGCCAATTTAATTATCGAAATAACGCTAATATCAATTAGTGTACTTCAATTTTGGCTGTCATTATGATCATGAGATCGCTTCAAATTCGATATTCATAAATTTTTCATGCTTCTAGTGTAAATTTCGAAGTTTTTATTAAAAATAACTGGATAATGTTGGCCATAAATTCCAATGTACTTAGGACACATTCCCTTTAAAAGCAACCGTCCTCTCATCTCTGATGTTTAATGTTCAATTCATCGAAATTTATGTTACATTCCCAACGTCCATCGGAATATGCAATTTTATTCCAGCATCAACAAAATGGATATGTTAATATTTGTATGTTATATTTGAATATTTCCGACTATTCGAAATCGTACAAATAATGGAGATCTGTGTGAATATCTTCCGAGTGCTGTTGAAATATTCGAAATTTATATAGAATTTGCGAATAGTTGAACAGCATTTGATACGAATTCAGCAACAATTGTGCGGAAATTTCAATAAAAACAACAAAAACCTCTCGGAAATATTTGCAATCAACTGAAAATCAGACAGACTGTACAAAAATTTATTAGACCTTCTAAATCTTGTGTTTTATTCCATATTTGCGGCACGTTGTTATAAACAATTTGTTGGAATAAATTTCGTGAACAAACGTGGAATCTTCAACACATGGCGACGGTATTGTAGAAAATTAAGTATAAGCAAAGCAATATCCCTACAATTCAACTCTTTGACGACTTTAAAAACGTAATAGAACGTAGACGATATCGTCTTGCAAACTGAGAATGTGTCCAAATAAAAAACCCGTTGCATAATCAACTCTTTAATTAAAACAGTTAAAAACTCGCTCCATTTCTTTTTGACGTTCCGCTTTTTTCCGTTTTGACGCCGTTTCCACTAGCGTCTCGAAAATCCACAATAAGCTTTTCCACTTTTATTCGCTCAACATTAGAAACACCCTACAGATGAACAATGAAAAAACTTTCACAGCCTCTCAGTTGTATTTTTATCGACAAGTAAATTTGGAGTACCGAGCTAGAATTAATATGATTTGGATGAGTTTATCGATATTACTTATTTATGATGTTGTATTTTGGGGATATGATGGGGGTGCGGATGCCGCCCGCTATCACGTGCAAAGCTCCAGGTTTTCCCAACAAAATTTAACGGCTCAAAGCTAATTTGCATCTCGAATGGTCGGCTGGATCGTTTTAAGAAAGGCGAATTGCCTAGAACGTGTAGGAGTGAAACATGAGCCGTATAATAGCGGTTTAATCTTCAGAGCCGTGTCATAAATTTATTAAAATGTATTAAATGAAAATTGTAGTTGGAGACTTCAACTGGGCCAAATTAATGAGCTATTGTGACAGCCCAATACTCGTGTTGATCACTATGAATTTGGCTAAATGAAGCCTCTAAAAATTGGTGGCTCAGCGGAAAATCGAAAATTGGGGACAAACAGTGGGAATCAACAAATCCGCCCAGAACCCTTAACTTGATAAACCCGCTCATCAATTGATTTCAAAATTGACAATTCTAAAGTTTGAGTTTTGCAAGATCTCCGGCACCTTTAAATAAAGCCCTTATTGAAAAATACTTTGAAAATAAATAGAACTTCAAACGAAGAATAGAAATATTTCCAGCTTTATCCAAATAAATGTGCACGTTTCGCTCATTCATCAGACTTTCGTACTGAAAGCTCTGAAAATATAAAAACATAATTTCCATCAAAAATATGAAATATTCACATATTCGAATCAAGAGCTGCGATTTTCCGGAATATCGACAAATAAGATCGAATAGCAGAAAGTTTCAATTATATAGGAAAATATAAACATTGACCTAAAAACTTTTTTCTTGAAACAAAACAGCTTTTATTGGTAATTTTCTATTTTAGAAAATTGCATTTCGATTGGGGCAAAATCGTGAAAATTGAAAGAAAATAGGGGAACTTCAGTGGAAAATCACAATTTCATTGAAAATTGCTGGGTTGAACCCTTGAATTCAAGATCACGAGATTTTGGAATATTCACAGAAAACTATCATAGAATAAACGGATAAAATGGAAATTCTGTGGGAAATCGCGCGACTTCCAGCAAAATATTGCGATAAATTACCGAGTGGTTACAGTTAATCTGATGTTTCCCAACAAATTGCAATAAATAAACGTGAATTGTCGACAATTTCGCAAATCGAGCAAACTCCAAATAAGTCCCAGACCCAAAACATCTAAAAATTGAGTGTGAAGATGTCAAATCGCGAACTGATCATCACAACCGACAATGTTCTATGTTGCAACAGCCAGAAAATAATAACCAGAACTTGGGACAATACTGGCAAGTCTGGAAAAAATCTGGATAAACTCGGGAAAACGCCCAGCGATTTTCGAACAACTTACACGAAACGACAATAATACAAAATAGTAAAGTCTTTTCAAACTCTCGAAACGTAAATCCCCCATGTCTGGCATAATAATACACGAACCAACTACAAGATGCCTTTTAATAGATATTAAAAGCTACAGGCATGATTAATGGTCGGGAACGTCAAGTTAATGTTGCAAAAGCTCAAGATACCGAACATACACACTGGAAGATCGACTCGAAAACAGATACTCTGTAATTCTAGATTCTAACAAAAATAATTGACACGTGGCGCTATTTTCGTAATGAATATACGAAATCCGAAAAGCGTGCGTAATTCAATTAATCCGGCCACATCAGCGGGGCATTTATGCCGGATTTTCAGTTCCAGACCATAAGTTAGATATTCAGATTTTCATCCGGCAACCCCAAAAAAAAAAAATCTGATAATATAACTCGTGAATAATTGAACAGCTAATCTGGCGGAGTGATCCCAGAGCCAATTTGGGGAATTAAACGACATTGACCATGTTTTCTTTATTTGACACCGCACAATAATACCAATGCCTTACAAGAAGAGTCTCAAGTCCAAATCGAATTGTAACGGTTGTTTTGTTTTTTGCGCAAAAGCGAATGGTATTGTTGCAGTTTTGTTCGTTATCGAAAGAAATCCCTATTGTATCGGCAGAATGTCTCTGGTCTACTTGCATCTAATGCCAGTCGCAGATTGGCTATTTAGTCCCGACACGTGGCCAGAATTCGAGAATATCGAACTTTATTCAACTGCATCCCTTGAACAACATCAATCTGGATATAATCTGGGGAAAAAAACAAACACACACAAACATATAGAACGTTGTGCTTATTTCCTTTTAAATTCAGATACGGATGTTCATATCGAGCATGTCATATTTATCAAATTCAATTCAATTGTTTTATAATGTTTTGAATTATCATTGGAGTAAATCTGATAAATAGAAATGTAAGCCAGGCTCTGACAGGCGTATTGTGATATAGCATCGAATAATAGAACACCTGACTATCAGATATAATCCATCATTTACGATTCATAATTTCAATCGTCATTGTCAGAATTTGATAGGATTTTCATCTATACAGGACGATATTCGTTGTTGATCGCATAAAGATTGATCTGTACATATATATATTGATTTATATAAGGGATAAATGGACGGAAGTAGACAGGAAATGGTAGTGTTCGATAACTGTCCCAATTTCCGGTGTTAGATAACCGGAAACGTCCACGTACTTTTCCGATAACATTGGTCATTGGTCCAATCGAACACAACTATAATAAACGTACAAGTCACCAACTCTATCATTCAAATAACTTATATACCGAATCGAATTAATTTCGAACTATTTAATTACATTTGTAGTCGGTGGATTCGGTTAAGTTTTAAGGGAGCAAAAGGACGAATTGGCGTGTTATTCGGCGCCGGTCTGATGATGTCCTGTTAAATCAAGCATATCGCGAATCCGGACCTTTACAAATATTCCATCCAACTCGGTCACAAGTTTAACTAAAGTATTTCCAGAGGACTAAAGCGAATTTTCCGGATCCAAACTATTGACTGTACTATAAACATATCGAAAACTAATCGGGGGAATTTTGTTTGGGATTCAACAATTTTTTTCCATTATCGTAATTAAAAGTTTTCTAAGCTAACGAAACTAAGAATTCCCGATTATTTCTTACTAAAGAGCTTTTAAAAGTTGCCAACTCATCAAAATTTTCAGTATGCTGCTCCATTATTATTATTTATTTTCTTTCCATCGCAACTTTCACGATTCTAGTCTAAGTGGGTGAAGTTCGTTCCATAACTAAAGTAATAAGGAGCCATTTATGATAGACTCTGATGTTGGAACGAGATCTTTCGAGATAATTGGCATCACTTAATATCCTCTTCAGCGGATGAATGATAATTGAATATAGTGGAAATTTGTATAAAATAGCGATGTAATTATAAGAGTCCAATTAAAAATATGGGAGTTAAAAGAGATTTTATTTGAATCCACTCCTTCATTATAGTGGAAATTATTCTATTTATTTATTCTATACTCGTATCTGATTTATATCCCCAAACAAATCTTGATCCAGCCTAATTCTCATCTATTCTCCCCATCCCAGTCTTCACAAATAACGTCGATTGTAATCGGGATAAGTCACAAGAAGCCAGGAATTAGTGGTTTCTTAATTTAGAGTCTCACCAAAGTCTCGAAAATTCCAAGGAAAACTGGGTCTCTCACCAGAAACTTTGAGTGAAGAGTATCAAATACGAAAATAGCTTTTCGAAATTTTGACCACTTTTGGGAGCAATTAATTAGCTTCGGACGAGAATATCGAGATTTTGTGGGAAAACTTGAAATTCTTAAAAATTCTGTTCGGGAGAAGCTGACGAAGTTTGACTAAAATTTCAAATTCACAAAAATTGAATGTTGAGGAAAATTGTTGAAATTTTAATGCGAATCAACTTGAGACTTTTGGTGGATGAGCCAATCATTTTAAGAACTTCAATAGAAAGTGATAATCGATCGAAAATTCGAAGATTATTAGTAATTCGCTGCTTGGAAAATTGAAAATCTCATGAGAGCCTCACTACTGCGAAGAAAATTCAATTGAAAATAATGAAATTTGGATGAAAAACTAATTTATTCTAGACTTTTGAATCTCTTCAGCCAGGGTCAGTTGGAGCTGGGGACTTGCTTGAAGATGACAATCGGTTCAGTTTATGGCTGTATTCCATTTGTGTTTGATTTTATTCGATTTTTTTCGACTCAAGAAAGATGTTGGTTTTATTCAAATCAACGTACATTTGGGCAATAATTTCTCTAATGTTCCGATCAATATCGATTTGGGCGATTGTTTATTTATTGAGATAATCCCTTCAGTCTCTTGTTTATTAACAAATATAGGTACAACAGATCATCTAATGGGTATTTTGTATTTCAGATTCAATCCAACTATTACAGTCCTATTGTTCTATTGTAGCAAATCTATTAGTGTTCGTCATGAAATCAGTGCATTAAATCTAGAATTGTGATAAGTTAATTGTATTATCGAGTCAAATCAATAATCCTAATATATCCAATAAACCGGCTGTTTTGTTGAATTCAACAACAATTCATTCAAATCCAATTTCATACCAATTTTGAACCAATTCAATTTTTATCGTACAATCACTAATTTGAAGCTATCGAAATTTATGCTAACAAATAAAACAGCAATACGAGCAACGATAACTCAATCATTAATTAGGATTTGACAATTATCTACAAGAAAAAGTTGAGCAATATAAATTTTATAACTTTCCAATTTGCGAGAAAATCGCATTGGGATCGATACCAGCAACGCGAATGTATCACTTGTTGTCAATTTGGAGCATCAGCGAAGAGTCCTACAGGACTTTAATTTCATTGGCTTGAAATTAAATCGTTGAGTTTGTAATTATAGCATAGATGTCTTGGATTATTGTTGAAATTTTTGGAGCTATTCGAGTGAATTAAACAAAATCGCAATCTAAATTGAACAAAGCAAATCTTGAACATCAGATCTTGAAATTTCATCGGATTTTGATGAAATTCCAACGTCGAATATTCGAGTTATACGACCGTTTATTATTGTTTATTGAAAATCCAATGGGATTTATTACGTGATATGTACTTTTTGATAACGATAGAATCGAAAAGGGGACGTTTAGTTTATTGATTTTACAATGAAACAAATGTTGCATTACGAATGAATGAAAACAGTAAAACAATAGCAAAACTCAATAAAGTCAAAATTATTTCGATTATAACACAAAAACTAGGCTGAATTTATGTTGATCTATTTTTCAGTTAGTTGCGTTCGAAAATTGTAAAATCAACAAGAATTATCAATTTCAGTTTTTTGACGCAATGCAGCAAACTACATATTTATTTTTACAGTGCTTCACGTTCCAAACATGACGTAAGTTGAAGCTTCCCCGACTATTTCCCGTATTCCAAACTTCAATGCTCAATCGAAGTGAGCAATAAAAACGACCGTAAATTTGTAATTAAAACAGAAATTACCAACTTATTATCGATAAATTTATTCGAAGTACGTGTGCGGAGTCAGATCAATTAAAACTTCAGACCAGTGGCTATGAACCAGTTATTTACAAACTATTAAAGCATATTGAAAATACCAAAATTTTATAGACATAAACAACAAAAACAGTGAAATTGAATAGAAAATTACTTCAGCTCCGATTAATGTTGAGAATATCAAAGGTATCTCGAGATAGATCTCAATTCGTCGATGATCTAGGCTTTTTACAGAAATAGAGATCGATATGAGGATCAACTTTTGGATTATTCAGCATAAATTAATAAATTGCGTTACAAGGAAGATCGAAACTTTTTGCTTCATTATTATCTTCACCAATAATATTGCTTGAGAGAGTTCCATTGTATGTGGAAAAAGTCGAGTGAAGTAGAGTTTTGATTGAGTTCTGTTTTTTTTCTCTCCAACTGTCAGTAAAAACACTAAATTTTCTCATATCTTGCACGATCATTTGAGAATGAAGTGAGCTCCTATTCACATTTCTATCTTCATTTGTTCGATTCACATAGTCATGGGTATTGTCGTGTGCACGTACCCTTACAAAAAGCCATCTTTCTACTGTACTCGAGTATAATATCGAGAAGTTTCTTTTGTGTAAGTCCGGAAAGTTGTCGAGAATCGGGTGAACATTCTATGTAGTCGAAGCTGGCAAAAAATAGACCACAATTTCAACAGAGAATCCATCAATCGTATTCAGATCTGATTCCAATCCCAAGTTTTACTTACAATAATTTGTGCTTGTTCTAAGGTGATGACCCTATATTTTTATTCTAGCACATTACTCAGATAGGTATTTACCTCTTTTATCGTTAATTTTGAAATGATCAAAACTTATTCAATAGAATGTCACTTTGTTTAGTACTGCTGAACAACATTTTTCAAGGGCTTCTCAACGATGTATCACAAGTAGGGGAGTGCTATTTTGAATTTTATAATTAAGGTAGATGGGGATGAGTCATTTACTGTCATTTTGGTCACCCCTCCATATTACCCAAATGGGTTTCTGCGATTTTTGATATCTCTCTTAGTTTTGAAGATATCGCCAGTGGCAAGTTTTACAATAGTCACCCTGTATATTCAAACTGTTTGTATAAAGAGGTGGGACGATTCCACAGAATCCATTGTTATATTATTAAAGGAATTTGCATTTGAATATAATATGCAGGTAAATGTAATATGTATAGATTGCTGTATTATAAATATACGGCGCGTCCGCCGAATGCCCGGCACCCATACATACTCGTTCTGAAAATCTGTTTGGTGTATGTTCGGTGGACGTGCCGTATTTTTGGGAGAATATGTAGTTTCGTTTTAATTTCAACCAGGAAGATAGAGAGAAATATTGTCTTGAAATTGTTGCAATATACATATATAAATTTCACGTTTAAATTGCGAGGTATTTCCACATCTCCATATTCATTCAAAGGAGCAAATATTGAATCAATTTACTGCATTTGCCTCAGATTTGATCCAACATGTGCGTTATTTCGAGGATTTCTGAGTGAATCGTCAGATTTAAATTAGAATAATTCGTAATTGGGAAAATTGAATTTGATATAAATTCCCCAAGGAAATTTCGGCTTATTATCGATTGTTAACTGTGAATTTGATGGAGTCATTTGAAAGTAATTAACCGAGTGCGATTTAGCCCAACTCCAATGTCAATGAGGCAGATCTGCGGTGGATTAATTTGCCTGTTCATTTGATGACTATTTTCCAATAATAAAGCGATTACATTTTAATCACAATCGTATCAAATCGCACAAACAAATAATTCTCTATTTTGATTTGAATAGAACAATCCAATTAAAAAAAAAAATACGAAACAATATCGAGCTAGCGGGCATCGTTTCGCTATTATTTAGGTGTTCCGCCATCAATTCGAATCGGAGCTCATTTTCGATGTTTATCTTTGACGTACCGAATTACAAATGGATCTGTACAAATGGTTTTCCAATACTATACCGTAATATTTATTTATCAGCGGAATGGGCTGCACGTCGCCCGACTTTAATGATTTTTGAATCGGCAAAATAAGATTGGAAACATTACCGTTAATGGTACTTGTCGGGGAAGAATTGGAACGTTTCAAGGGTCCCGTCAATTAATTTGCCTTCGATGACTGAACTTATCGAGATATCGGCAGATATCCGAACTGGAATATTTCCACAATATAGCCGATTTAATATTCATGGCAGAATAATCTCGAATATTTGTCTTCTTTGATAATCAAATATTTTATCATCATTATTGAGAGATTAAAGCTGGAGATTCTATTCAGTAAAACAAATATTATATTTTATAATATGCTTATTGAGATCAATTAGCCTGATTCTACAAAGGATGCGTTAATAACGCCAGTCTGGACGTAACTTGGCGAATTAAATTGCTGTGTGAGAAATCTCGAAAGTCGCAAACTTGACATATCAATTCGTCTCCTTTAAGTTGGACGCTTTTCTAATTACGATTTTTTTTTTCTCTCATGAAACAACTGACGATCTTGTGAGCTTTTTGTTGGGGAACATTCAAATCCTCTCCAAGACCACCTCCAGCCAAACGAACTTGTTCCGTACACTTCAGAGAAATCGATCAAGCAAACAAGAGCCCGGTCGTTTTAGACAACAGTACCAGAATAGTCGTCGTGTTAAAGTTTCCATTTCTCAAATCCGTTTATACCGGATTTGGATCAGTTCCGGTAATGGTCGACTTAGAAAAATAGACCGCGAATGAGCGGCTCGAGAGCCTGAATCGCAATAGAGATGGGACATTGGAAGGAGGATCAGTCTAACTTCAATAATATTCATCTAGCGGTCTAGCTCTATGAGAAAATCTCCTATTATTTTTTTATCAATAAGTCATTTAAACGCTTAACGATCTGATTCGAAGATAATATGAGGAAATAGTACCAAGAAAGACGGATCCTTCTCTTCTTATTGCGCATGCGAGCCAACGAATCGCTAGATTTTCGATCATGCGCAGAATCAGAGAGCTTCCCGGTTGAAGTGAAACAAGATTTCAGGACCGCGAATTTCATTTTGATAGTTATCTTACTTTTTTTGGCTCGACTCGGTCTAGTTGTTTCAATTTGATCAAATTACCGGCTGGAATTGTAACAGGCACTTTGAAATACAAATGTACATAGCTCGAGATATGAATAATAGAGTGAAACAAGCAACAAACACTCAATTAAACTAATGAAACCGTAGCAAATTTCTACCTTACACGAATATTTAACATTTAAATTTGAATGAAGTGTTAATACAATGCACTGTTTCCTGCCTCACATCCATCTAACCCAGCTCCAATGTTTATTCATTAAATGATCTGTGTTCCACATTCGGTCTAGATCAAGCATTGTCCATTCCAGATTTTCTCAACAACTAATCGATAATTCACTCAACATACAAAGAATGAACTCGAAACTTTTTTTTCCGCGGGTCAATGGGAGAAGTCGTTTCGAAATCAAAGCACGCAACAACTTGTCATGGAGCATAATGTACTAAATGACCATTGTTTCAAGAGTTGACTGCAACCATATTTTTCTCTTTTTCCTTATCCTCGTGCTTCTCTAGAAGTTGATATCGTCACGTACGCCACTATAACTTCAACAACTTCATATCTACGGTGAACTTGCACCGTTATAGTTGCATGTACACCCCTGTGGGTAAATATGAAGCCTTATTATTAGATTTGTGTTTATAGCGGTAATCAGAGGGGTCGTTCTTCTTTCAGCATGTTTCGTTAATGTTAAGATGCCTTCACACGTCTAGCAGTTTCCTTAATAACCTAATCGTCTGAAGTTTTTGTACAATTCCAACATTATTTTAAGAGGAATCGATTCTCGAATTGCTCACGCTATATTTGAACCTATCTAATAAGCTTATCGATAATACAGAACTCAGTTCATATCGTGTTCGAATATGGATTTTAAGCATGAATTTCCGGGTTGTCCTCTATTGTGACAATTTCTATAGAGTGAATTTGGATAAAGTAACGAAAATTCATTCATCCGATTATAACACAAATAAAAAACCTCGATATTCGAGATACCTTTGTCGCAAATCTGTACACATTCATCGGTCCGTGTAGGTGGAGCCTAAAATTTCACATTGGTTCGATTTAATTTCAAATTTTCATATTTAGTTAGATTTTGCTTCCTGGCGATGACAATAAACTTGGGGGAGTTTATCGGTAGTTTCCTTACTAAAACGAGCGAAAATCAATCTTTAAGAGATAATAACGACTTGTTGATTAATTTAAAACAGACACGTTGTTATTAAATTAGCCGAGTTGTATGAATTGGAGCAGAGCTACATTCATCTAAAGCCTGGAATTCAGCTTTTGAAGGTAGTTTACAATTATTTTCAGTCACTAAAACTCCAAGTCTGGATCTGTCTTGAATTCTAATAGCAGAACAATATCATAAATCATTGGCGAAATTTTCAAATTTCCCACTAAAAAGTCGGTAATTATATCTGAGATTGGTTGATAATTATTTGATAAAAACAAGATGAATTATCAACAGAGACAAAAATCTCAAAATTTGTGATAATTAGAATTATTTTAATTAATTTTCTATCAATAAAAATTCGGAATAAACATTATAATTTAATAGTGGATGGAATTTCGACCTCCTCAATTTAGTGTTCTTATTGCGGAGACCAACAGGATTGGTAATCCTGATTACCGGAAGTCTTAGCGGGGGGGCAGTGAAAACTTGATTTTTTTTTATTGTTTGTTAGTGTCGTTTTTAATTAAAGTGTAATGGTGATAATTTGTGATAATTCATAATATTTCTGATAAGAAATAGCGATAATTGTCGATTAAATACT
>JAZBGZ010000911.1:0-19144 GCA_037414795.1 Stenodera caucasica | reverse complement strand
GAAATCTACATTAAATTTTGAATATAAACACAAAAATCTTGGTGTTTTAACAACATTAAGAATCGGTCATGATAATAGCGGCTTATATGCTAAATGGATGATTGATTATGTTTTAGTTCGTAATGATTTAACTGGACATACTTACACGTAATAATCTCTATTTTATTTAATTGTAAATTTCACTATTATTATTATTACAAATAGGTTTCCCTGTGGCCGTTGGTTGGGTCGTGGAGTTGATGATGGTTCAACTGAACGTTTATTAGTCGGTAATTTAATACCGAAACAAAATGAAAACGATGACATTAATCAAACTGGTAGTATTGGACGTACACCGCCACGTTGCCGTTCACCAGGTCCACCACGTAATGAATTGAAACCATCACAAATACAACATATGTTAGGTGATTGTGTTAATAATATTGTTAAATGGCATTATAGAAGAAATTCAGAACGAAATACAACATTAACAGCATTATTATGCGGTGAAAATGGTTTAGTTAATTGTCTTGAAAATGTATTTTTATTGGGTTTTAAATCGGCTCGATTATTTGTTGGTAAAAATTATTTATGGGATTATTTTGTACGTGTTAAAGAACAGTTTGAAATTGAGTTAATTGAAGAAACAACAGGTAATCGTACTACGAATAATTTAGAAAGAAATCATCAAGAAACTGTAGCTGTTTGGCGTTGTTATTGTCATTTAATTGATGAAATTCTGTATACAAGTAAAGCGTTGGGTAAAGACGGTAAATTTCAATTATTCATCTGTCTCAGTGTGAGGTATTTTATTTTTAATAACTTCCTATAATTAACGAACTAATTGAACTAATATCATTTATAGAGAACATCTTCTGCATAGAATGTTGGTACCAATGGCAGCTTGTAAGGTGACATTAGAAATGTACGAGGAAAGTTCATTTTTGAGAAGTCGTAATTTATTAACATTCTTGAGACAAATTCTATTACCGCTCGATGAATTAGATGTTGTTTTAGAAAATTCTGTAACACACGGCATTTCCTCACCTTCAACTCATTAGTAATTCTAGTCTTTGAACAATTTCCCTATAATTTTACAATTGATGATCTTCAGTTTATTTAGAGTGATATATTTTTTTCGCTTTACTATGTAAATCTATTTTTGTAAGATTATGTATATATATAACGCTTTTTTTGACGATATTATTTGAAAACTAAGGCCTAGATGGATATAAAGACAAAATTTACTCAATGTTACTATATTTCTTGCCAAAGTTACCAAAAATCTTTGTGTAATTTAGTTTATATGAGAAATGGCATATCAATGTGAGTTAAGAATAAGTTTTTTTATTATTGGTTGGCAAAATTTTGTTGTCTTCCTATTTGATTTAATGTTAATATTTTTCTGTTTATTTAATTTTTCAGTTTTCATTGTGATAATTGGATCAAATGTTATTTTATTATTCTCTGTTGTGATAAATCGTACATCTCATCTAAGAAAATAGCGGTAGATCACTCAATTATTTTCTCTACAATGAAAGTTTTCTATTTTCTTAGATAGACTTGTAGAATGAGAAATGACCGGTATGCCAAAGTAGCTGAAACCAATTGAAAGAATTTGTAGACTTATTAATGGACAAATAGAATTGTAATATAGATATAATTTAAGAAATATATATAATTGTCGGAAATAAATCTATAAACAAATAATTCTGGTATTAATTCGAATTTCCCGCTCAAGTTACTCGGAATAAAATGAAGATGGCGCTTGTTCTATTGTTGGGGAATATATTAAAATGGCTAACTGAAGTTTGGTGGCTAAAACGATGTCTTAAATATTAAAAATAATTATATTAATTATGCATGTTTTATGTTTATTATGGTGTTTCTACTGTGATTATTCCAATAAGCGTATTACAAATGTAATATTCAGTTGATTTACAGTTACAGAAAATTTTTAGTAGTTTTTTTTTGTATGTTTTTGTTATTAAAAAGACATGGAGCCATATTTACGAAATGTGTAAAAGTTCTATCGATAAACTGAATTTTTCTCAATGAGAAGTAAGTGTTTATTGATAACTAGAAAGTAATTGAATTCGAGTAATTTGAAAATTTGTAAATCTTCCATTTATTTGTACTGGAAAGTCCTGTGTTGTGCTATTATAAAATCTTCGAGTCAGAGGTCATAATTTTGTGTTCCTGTATCAATTTTTGTCATTATTTTTATGATGTTCATTTAGTAGATTGATAACAGTTGAAATTCTTCTTTGAAAATCGATTAAAATCAATTCGTCGATTATAAATAATCTGTAATTATTGTGTGATTGATGCGGCGAGTATGTTCAAGGTTAACAATGGATTAACTTGTTTCCAGTTGGATTTTGGCGTATTTTCTCAATTTTTATGCATTTTTTATAGCTGTTCGAAGATTATTGAGAGAGCTTTGGTGAAGTTTACTTTTTTATCAATTTAAAGAAGATTAAAGAAAAATTTTGGAATGAAAACAAACAACTCGATTAGTTCTCAAATATGCTCATTCTTCTTTAAATTGTGTGCAAATTTACTGTAATAGCCTGTCATCAATTCTTGAAATAACTATGTAATTCATAGTTTATATTTCAAGAATTTGTTATCTTTTATCATCAAAAATATGAAAATTGTGAATAATTATTGTAGTAATTTTTGACTTGTTGTTGTAGATGGGATGGCTAAACGAGCGCTCCTAGCCTTATTTAGACATGGATCCTGTAGGGCCATGGTCGGCGTACGCGTCGTATAATCGTCTAGCTGCTGGAGTCCAAGCAGCTGGCTCCAGTACTGGCGAACTTCATCATCATCCACATCATTTACCGACAACAGGCGCATCAGGTGCCACATCTACAACGACAGCCCAATTATTACCAGGTGGATTTCTATCACCAACACCGGTACCATATGAAACAGTTTTCAGTCCATTATTTCATCATGCTGGTGCTAAGCCGACAGCCGCTCATTATGTTACACAAGTTACTCAACATAGAGCACAGGCATTGGTGCAAGCTCAAGCAGCAGCAGCTGCTGCTGCTGCTAAACAATCTAATGATGGTGATTATCATCAAACACAAGCAGCATTTTTTGAACAAAATTCTGGTGGTGGTGGTGGTGCCGCTGCTGCTTGGCAACAAAACAGTCCATTTGGTATATTGCCACATGAAAGTGTTGTTGGTGCTGCAGCAGCAGCTGCTACAACAACAACAAAAGCAACATATGAAAATTTCAATGCTCATTTCGCTGCTGCTCAAAGTTTGAATCATTTAAATTCACAATTGGAAGCAGCTAAAAGTGCTGCAAATAGAGCTCAAAGTCCACAAGTATCTAGTGCAGCAACATCAAAATCATCAACACAAACAAATTCAGGCACATTTTTCCAAGTGCCTACTACTTTTACTGGTTCCGATAATACTAATTCAACTAATAACAAGTCTTTCACAACTAATTCTTCCAATATACAACAATCATGTATTGTTACATCACCATCTAATACTCCAGCTTCGAAAGAATATCGAATACCGCAAGCTCCAACTAGAGGTTTTCTAGCATCGCCTAATGCACAAAGATCCGTTGAAAAGAACTATCCAACCAAACAGACAACTCCTACTCAAATTCAAACAAAAGCACAAACAAAGATATATCCAGAATTAGCAAATCAGACTGAAAGACAAAGAAATAATGAAGAAACCCAAAGTCAATCGTCACCAATTAGTTTTTCAATAATGGATGCACCAGGTCGTTTGAATTATTCTGGTAGTAATTCATCTGGTAAAAGACCACCACAATTTCAACATGCAAATTATCGACATTATGCACAACAGAATTCTTCATCTGAACAAGATTTTCAACGGCCTAAAAGCGGATCAGACTATAATAATTCCAATGGGCCTGATTGTAATGTTATTGTACCACGACGGCCAAGTCCTTTACAAGCTCATTCGCAAGCATCACCATTAGGTCATGCACCAAGTCCAGCATATCCGATGTATAATAGTCCAATGAATTCAATTTCATCACCACAACAATCTAGTAATCAAGTTACACCACCATCACCTCTAGATGTTACAGTACCTCGACCAAATTCTCAATCAAATAATGTTGCTTATCCTTCAGTGATAACAAGGGCTCTAAATAGTGATAAAAGTTTTCCTGAACGTTATGAAAGATCCCAACCGCAGACTAATCAAAATTGTTGGGATGATCGACAAAATGCTTCTAGAAAATACCAGAGCCAAACAAATCAAACTACTTATTCACCAAACAGTATTGAATTAAACAGAAATGAACAGGGTCAACAAAGAGTATCAACATTATCAATCAGTGAAAGGCAACAAACTTATTTTGATTCAAATTCAAGTCATCAAGTAACATTACAAGATTTATCGAGTTGTCGTGGTGATCCAATGAGTATTGTTAAAAATTTACAACAGCAACAACAACAAAGTTGTCAAGTTGCTCAAATTGATGTTAAACAAGAAGTTAAAGTTCCGGCCAAACGTAGAAAAAGTAGTGAAAAAATTCCATTACCAGTTAATGAAGTACCTGGTAGAATACCACCACCAGCTCATACATCTGGTTCAAATCAACAACAAAATGGTGCCTATTTTGATTTTGATCGTTGGAATTTACCACCTCCATCATCAAAAATTTTCTCAACACAAACAATTCATCAACAACATCAAAGTTTAATGGTGCCACATCCGCATGGCCATCATCCACCACCGCCATTACCATATTTTGCACCATTTCATCTACCACCGCATCCATCTGAATTTCCTTCATCTGTGGATTTACCATCAATATCATCGTATGCAGATCAAAATACACAAAATCAATATCATCATCATCATCAACAACAACAGCAACATCATCAACAACAACAAGAAGATCAACCGAAAGTTGTTGTTCCCAATATTGAAGAAGAATTGAATTTTTTGGCTCAGAGTACACCAACAACTACTTCTAGACCGGGAACAAATAATATAAATAAACCATTAATGACAAATAAATCGTGTGATAAAACAACTGGACCAGGTGCAGGTTTTATGAGTAGTTATTTGAAATTTTTGCAAGGTGAAAGAGATAATTCACCACCACCAAATAGTAGGAATAATCGAAAACAAACAACATGGTGTAAAACAAAAAACGAAGATAAACCATTAGAAACTAATGGTATAGTTCAACAACATATACAACCCCAAATAACAGCACCCCCACCTGTACCACCTATAATAACACGTTTATCATCACAAGGTGATCCACAAGATGATCCACGTTATTTTCCATTACCTAAAGAACGTAAACGTAATAGTTTTGATGATTCAGATGATGGTATTAGTTCAGATGATGATTTCTTCAATAACATCAAATTACCATTTCAATCGAAAACAAATCAAAATAAAGATAAAACAAATCGTCGAAAGAAAAATAATTCAAATGAACGTACAAAACGTACGAAACGTACTAAACAAGATAAATATAAAGATGATATTATTGATGATAGTATTGAAAATATACCAAGACGTGAATTAAGTAAGCGTGCAGCTAAAGAGAAAACGAATTTACAAAATTTAATCAAAACTGATGATGATATTGAAGAACCAATAGAATTTCAAGATTCCGATTCAGATCCAGCTTGGACACCACAAGCTAAAGAAGATGATGAGGATGGTTTAACGAAAAAATCAAAGAAAACCAAACATAATAATAATAAAAAGAAACGAAATCTAATTACAGCAGCTGCTCAAGGGGCCGGAATACAAGAAATCGATGGTTACATCAGTGATCAAAGTACAAATAATAGCGAAGGTAATAATTGGAAGTATATCATTCTAATATTGTTTTATTATAATTTGCAGTTATCAAGAAACAAAATAGCCCTCCTACACTTGAAGATAATATTGCAGCATCTATTCCGAATAATACAGTCGATATCCCTGAAGATAACCCATTCAAGGTAGGTTCTCAATTGTTAATTGATTAATTCTATAATTAATACAATTTTTCTTTAATTAGAGTGGAGAATTTATTGTGATAAAATCCGAACTGAATACAGAATGGCCTATATTGTGGCGAGTTGATAGTAAGGTGTTATTACAGAAATTTGAGCCATTCGACCAGAATGGGGTCACTTTGTATAAAAACATTTCAATGGTAAATTATGAATTAGTTTAATATATTTTTGAATCAACTAATTTGTTATATTTAGTATACATCTTGGACACCTGAGAGTAAAAATCAGTACGTCTCAGTACCAGTCAGACTTCGATCTCAGAACCAATTAGAAACAATTATTGAATTTTTACGTAATGAAATGGTAATAATTGATCGTGAATTCAAAGAGAAATGTATGAAAGAAAATGAGGTTTATCAAGATAATTTTGAAGTTTATATACAAACTTTGATATCACAAGCATTAGATAGTAACTTTTTAACAGAAATTTTCCAAGAAAAAGGTAATTCTCTTTTTCCTCAATATTATATCAATCAATCAAATATTTATTATTGTAGATGAATATTTTTTATCAAATGTTAAAACAATTGATGACATTACTGATAGTAAAAAACGGAAATTGATGGGCCTATTGAAATGGCCTCCATCTGTCCAAGCAGCTGTATGTACATGGCCTTGTTTTAATGTTATACGTGAAGTGAATGCCTCTGATTTACAAACGAAAAATTGTGTAGCTTGTGAAAAATATGAAATTTCTGTACGTGTTTTAATGTATGGACAACCTTATAATTCGACAACATTAGAGGGATGTCAGCCAGATCCAAAAGCAATGAATGAAAAAGTAAATATTTTTACTCAATTAAGATAATTAATATAATATATTTTTTTTTTGGTAGAATTTCTTAATGTGCCGGACTTGTGCAACCCGTGTTGAACTTTCTAACAGAGTGACACATCAAAAGTATTTAATGTATATTGAATGTGCTAAACGTGTAAGTGAAAAACGGACTACAGATCCTAGTAAGGATACAACATGTATATTAAACGAACTTTTAGCTGACGAAAACTGGTTGAACCAGGTATTATTTTTACAATAATAAACCGATAATTTGTTGGTAATCATTTTTGTTTTAGTTGTTTTATGAAGTGCGAACCCATTGGTCTGAAATCGACTGCATTGAATACAGTTTAAAATTAAAAAATAACACAGTGTACATACCGCACTGATATATTTTCCTTTTATATAAATTATATACAATAAATCTATTTTTATTTTCTTTTGTGAATTGTGGTTTTATGGACTTTGAAATATCAAAATTTTTGTATATATCGGATGAGAGTTTATATATAAAAGTGTATTAACTTTAATTATGTAATTAATATAGTTTAGATATAGTTTTATCAATTTTTCTTATTAGTACGGTTGTTCACCATGTCATGCTGTGCATCATCAGTTATTTCTTGTTTGTGCTCGCCATTTTATTTTAATATGTAAAATAAGAAGAAGTGATATTGTTTATGTTTTCAAATGCATTGGTTATTTCGACAGAGCACGTCAATAAAATATTACCATTTGTATTAACGCCTTTTTCTCCAATTTAACCTCATTCGATATTTCAAATTTACCGCCACTCACAAGCGCGACATCAAGTTCCGTTTTCCGTAACCAATCGTATATCAGCAATGGCGACTTCCGTTCATTAGTCAGTCTTTATGAATGGAGGTATTCTTTCCACTTTGACTGTCTAGTAGTTTTTATTAATTTCTGGTAAAAATTTTCCTATAAATTAATTTTAAAAAATCTACGTTTATCCCTACAATATTCAGTGGGGATATTATTATTTAGTGTTCATTAAATTTAGTTTCGAAAAACAAAAAGAACATTAGAAAAATGCCATCGGCGGCTAACGTCAAAATTGATAAGCAAGTTTCCCCTGATAGTGCTCTAGCTGAATCTTCTTCAAGTAATAATAATAATAATAATAACAATAATTTGGCACCAATTAGACAAGTGATTACATTAGTTGAACATAAAATTAGGAATTTGGAAAAACGTAAGGTGAGTAAGAAGATTTGGGAAACGGTTGCGGCATGGTGTTACTCCGCCTTTTCTCATTTCCCCCTAATAGCCATACACATATAATCGAGCACATGTTTGCTATTAATTTGTAGTTTCATCCTGTCCATTAATGTTCTATTTAATGGGTACGTGTGCCTGTGAAATCCTACATTTAATCGTGACTGAATCAGTAAATGTTCTTGAATTGGAGGACGTTTTATTGAAAGCTAAAGATCCACCTTCACAGTCCCACTACAAATTAATATCAAATAAATTAGACAATCCAAAAACATTAATCAATAATAACAACATTATTAAGGTAGCAAATTATTTTTTGTTTCTTTTTAGGCGAAATTAGAATCGTATCGTGATTTGCAAAATGCTGGTAAAGAATTGAATGGCGATCAAAAAACTGCTGTAGCTAAATACAATGAAGTATTACAAACATTAGAATTTGCCCGAGATATTTATAAACAGTTCCTAGGTATATCTGTTGTACAAGAAAAAGAAGCTAAAAAACAAGCGAAAAAAGAAGCTGCATTGAAGAATCAATCGGAATTGGCACGTTTAAGAGAAATTCTTCTAGTACAAGATGCTTTGAATCAAATGGGCAATGAGAATGTACGTGAAGATTTTTTACATGGACGTAATGGTGCGGCTCAATTAACTGAAGCAGATCTCAAGTAATTTATCAATTTATTCATCAATTTGTTTAATTGTTATTAATTATATTTTATTATAGATTATTAGATGATTTATATCCAGCAGTTACACCAAAACATGAAGCAGGAAAGCCAACAGCTTTCACCAATGAAGTTCAAGCAGCTGCTGAACATTTATTGGCGGTTGTTGATGGTAAACCAAAAGAAGTATTCGGAGGCACTTACAGTCAAATAAAGGAAGTTTTAGGGAAAATTCATGAAAGCGGCTATTTTGATCAAGTTCCTGTGAGTTTTTATTTGTATAAAAAAATTGATTTGAAATATTCTATAATTTTATTTATTATTACAGCAAGGATTTGAAAGTTTAGAAGAAGGATTTGAAGGTGAACCGTCTGAAACACCTCAATTAGATCCAACTTTAAATCATGCTCCAATTGTACCACAAGAGCCAATTCAACCGATTCCAACAATAGAGAATCTTTCAATTGAACAATTACCAGTACAAATGGTAAAACAAAATCAATTGGAACAACCATTACCACAACCACCAGTGGAACAACAGCAGATTTATTATCAACAAGCACCGCAGCAGCAGCAACAACAACAACCACCTCAACCACAGCCACAGCAGCAGCCACAACATCCACCTCAACCACAACAACCGAGACCTATAACTGAAATGCTTGGTACTGGAAGCTTCTTTTTCTTACAAGAATCAGAAATTGATACACCACCGGAACAAATACCATCACAAACATTTACTAATCAGAATTATGTGGCTACAGGAGCACCACCACAAACACCTCAAATAACATTACCATTATTTCAAAATATTCCAACGAATGTACCACCGCCACCACAACAACAACAACCACCACCACCACCAATTGTACCAGTTCCAATAGTTGGTGCAACAACACCACAACCATCTCCAATCATCAATCCATCTGTTGCTATTCCAAATGCGAATCCTGGAAAGAATGGATTAGATGATCAACTATCATTACCAAGAAAACAACCAGATGACCCATCGCATAAATCTCAAGGACCTGCTGGTGGGAATCGACATAGATCGAATAATCAATCATATTATCAGAATAACAATGGTTATAATAATAGGCCTAGACAAAATCGAAATGGACCTAGATCTGCTAATAGAAATAACTAACAATTGAGATTATGCCCATTTATTGGTTCGATGAAAATTACTTTATTGTCATTCATTTAATATTTAATTTGAAAAAAAAACAAAGCAAACTGTAACAAAAGTCAATTGTATTTTCAAGCGGTTTTCACCAATTATGATTTTTTTTTATATATTTTTTTCAAAAAAAAGTGATTACAATCTTTTCTTCTGATGGAAAGATAGCCTCTGATAGAATTAGGTACATGAAATTCCATTTAAATTTATTCGGTATATTATTTAAATTATATAATTTAAAACAAAAAAACAATTAGTTTATGGTTATCTTTTCTTTTATTTATAAAACAATATTTACATAATTCAACAATTATGTTGATATCAATGGAAATAATTCGTTTTATTTTAATACGGAAATTTACAGAAATTGCATTTTCGTTTGTTTTTCTTCCGATCGTACCTTTTCAGTATATTTTGTTAGAATTTAGAAACTCAAATGTAAATTTTTAGTATTGGCTTTTGACAAGGATTATTTCTAATTAATTATAATTTGAATTAATAAATGCCGATATTATTCATCATCGAATATTGTCATCAATTTCAACCTGGAATAATAACGAATACTTTCCTTTATTTATCCATGAATTATCGTAATGTTGAGTAATGTTTAAATATCAATAATTACACGTAATTTTATCTTATCTAGTGTTTAGTTAATGGCGATTTATTTTTAACCTCATTATTTTTGTTGTTTTTTTGGTGGAAATGGCACAAAATTCACACAAATTCACGTGCTATTTTTGCCAAAAAACCATAACTGATGAAACTGAAATGGTAATTGTTTTTCTGTACACTTACATATTTGAAGGTGTTACTAATTGGAATTTTTAGGGACATATTTCAGTTTGTGGTAGTGTCTTGGAGCCTTGTCCGAACAAATGCGGCTCTTATGTGTCTAGAATCGATTTGCCCAAACACAAGAGGGAGTGTGTTAATAAAATAAATAAATCTATGACAAGATTAACCACAACAACAGATTTTGTTGAATGTTTCGATGGTACAGAGCCAAATACTCTATCATTGGGTAATTATCCAGTTATAAAAAACTTGAAGATAATAAATCCATTTGTTTTTAGATCGAAGACTAGATCCGTCATCAAGAAACTTGAAGGAATCATTTACGAGACTTCAAGAAGAAATTAGAAAACTCAATATAAAATTAACGAATATCGAACAAAAACATTTGGAAAATTCAGGACAGACTGCAATTTCTCAACTGCAATTTTATAAAACAATGCAAATCCAATACAAACAAGATTTAGACAAAATCAAATATCAACAACAATATGTTTATGGATGGAAAAAAGCGATCGATCTACAATTAGAGAATTTAAAACAAACAATTGAAATATTACAAAAATCAAGTTACGAACGCGACACCTACTTGATGTCTTTTCAACATAAACTGACCGAAATTAATCAAATCCAATTAGAAATAGACAAAATTCATGATGTTATTCGACAACATCACAATATCAACAATCAAACAACTGTGGAATTCTCCAACAAATTGGACGAATTCAGGGAGATCTCCCAACAAGACAATGCTACAATTTCCCAATTATACAACAATCATAAGCAAATTATTGATAATATGCAAATTGAAATCAACGAAATTCGAAAACTAATCGACGAACATAAAGCAAAACATACAAGTATTGTATTTGATTTGAAAACTACACAGCAAATAGCATTAGAAACATCTGAAAAAATTGAAATACAAGAGCGACAATTCAATGAAATCAAACGTGATTTGAAACAAATTAAATTAGATTTGGAAATATTAGAAGATTTAGCTTCCAATAATGATAGTGGTTTACCGACAAGAAATCCAGGCCATATAATTTGGAAAATTGGCGATTTTAATGCGAAATTGTTGAAAGCGAAAGAATCGGAAACTGTTATGAAAAGTCCGATTTTTTACAGCCATGAATTCGGATATAAAATTCGAGTATTTTAATTAAATTTGATTAATTTTTAAATATTGTATTATTTTTTTATTATATTAGATTTTAGCCTATTTGAATGGTTTGAAAAAGTGGAGAGATCGTTATTGTTTGATATCGATAAACGTTTTAAAGGGCGAATATGATGCTTTAGTCAAATGGCCCTGTCATATTGAAGGAACAATTACTCTTCGAGATTTGGAGGATTTGGATGATGTTTTTTGATGTTTCAATGTTTTTGAATTAAATTTAATTTTTCTAATTTTAGCCGAAAAATTTCTCCAAGTTTATTTCCGCTAAACGACAAATCGGCGATGAAGATGACGATGAACCACAAGAATCGTCATCAAGTTATATTTTTATTCCACATACAGTATTAACGAAATCGAAATATTTAAAAGATGATACAATTTATTTGGAAATTCAAATGAGAATAAAACAAAAATCTACAGAAACATCATTATAATAAATACATTTTAATAACAACAAGAAAGTGGTAAGTGGTACCTAATATAAAAATTTATAATCTCAGATTTTGATTTTATTCACAAAGTCTGAGTTTATATCAAAGATTCGGATTAACTATCAATTTTCTTGCACTTTCTTCACAGGTTGTCCTAGAACAATAAATTTTCGAATTATTATTTCAGTACAGAATTGCTATCCTTACTATGTCCGCCAAATAAAAATTTTTCAATTATAATCATCGGCGATTCAAATGATAAAGACCAAATAAATGATAACAAAAATGTTACAATAAAATGGCCACACCAGATATAAAACTGCGAAAATTAATAAAATTACAAATTTATTATATTGATTGAATTCATGAGTTTTACCGCTTCCCAATCACTGACATATGCAGCAGTCCTCAAACGCCCTACATAATGGGCTATAACGAGTCCATGTACGATATACATACAATACGATAGACGCCCACCGATTTGGAAAATTGGTCTCGATAAAATCCAATTGATGAATCCTGTGGATCGATAAGGATAATTATTCTCGAAAATAAAATAATAATCAAAATAGAAATCACCCCCATAGCCGGAATGACAGGAATATACCATCCATGCTAGAGAAGCTGACCATATGGGTCGATATAATTCGTAAAACAACGTATCTTTCGTATGTTCATAATGGGAAACGACGTCATTGTAATAAATATTGAAGGCTAAACAAATGAACAAGACGAAGATCCAAATTAAGAAGTTCTGTACCTGGAATTGAATTATATGTAGAATTCGAACATCGTCTTTATCCCTAAGCAAGTCTTGATCTTTCAAGCATTTATAGAATCAAAATTCACTAGGGGTAAGAGACATCATTTGAAATCTATCATTACTTTAGTGAAAGGATACGGTTTATCTTTAGTATGTCGTAAAAATATCCCTGTCATTATTCCAATAAGATAATCAACCAATCTCGAATGCGTATCATAATCACTGTTAATCAATCAATCAAGTTAGTATAAATTCAAATTTTTCTTATCAATATAAAATTACTTATCAATCGAATGATCTGAAAATCTGACTACTAAAGTGATGATCATACAAACAGTTGCTAAAGCTCCAAGACCAATAAGAACTCTTTTATAGTGCGTTTTGTAGTAAATGGCACTTGGTATCAGAACTAGTGGTGCTAATAGAAACATTTGCATATCAGCTGATAAATACCATGAATGATTCAAACACTAAAATTCATAAAACTCAAAAATTGATCAGTAATTAAAACTAAATAATCACCATATCGCTGTAATTAACATAATTTTGAATATAGAGAAAAAAGGACCACCAATGATCGATGCATGGCCGTTCAAAAACATGCGAAACTGTTAACCATAAAGGTCCAGACCCTAAATTTGGGTAAATCGTGATAGTTGTGAAATACATAACGGCAAGTGCGGGTGTCAATCTGTAATAATCTCGATTATTCGTTGTTCGAATCGAGAATAATCAAGCTTAATTTTTACCTTAAATAACGATGTATAATCATTAAGGGTATTGAATATATTTGTTTTACAGGCTTGGTTTCATGGTGACCTTTAAAATAGCCATAAGCCAGAAGAAGACCTGATAAGAAGAAGAAAGTATCCACAGATATTGGTGCTGATAATATATATTGATTGTACCAATGGTGGCGCCACTAAAAATTATAAATTTTTTTTTAATGAGAATAAGTAGTTTGTTAGGAGTTTACTTTTTCAACAGAGCTTCGATCAGTTACTGGAATGTTTTCATAAATCGTATATGAATGTCCAGCTATCACCCACATCATACTGATAACACGTAAACCGTTCAAGCAGGAAATTTGCTCTTTATTAGTTTTGCTAATGTGCAATAATTTCCTGCCATTTGTCAGAAATGAAAACGCCAACAAAATTGGGTGTTTGGTTTCTAAAATTTTCAAATCGTCTCAATCATTTGGGGAATCAATAGTAAACTATCCTCACCTCTTTCTAGATAATATAGAAGAATATCGTAACTAGTCGAAATTATTATCAACAACAGAATAATTGCTAAAAAAGTACTTCAAAAAAGTGTGTTAAACAATTATAGTGAAGTTGGAGTGAGACTTACATGAAAGCGATGTCGCCACCATCGAAATCGGTATTTGTTTCAACTGTAGCACATGGTAAATTCGAGTAGAAAATCGTAATATTTTCCAATTTCCCCCAAATAAAATAATCACCGACCTCTTTAACCGTACATTGATCAGGTATACAAACTGATAAATACGTCTTTGTACCATTTTCTATAAGTCCAGCTATATTTCGATCAATATAGTTGTCCATCGATAAATAATCAAAACCCAGCATTCGTTGTTGGATTTTTCGTTTAAAGTCGAAATTCTCACCAGCTGGTAATAAAGGATTCACAAAAACCATACCAAAATTGCAATGTTTACCCAAAATTCTTCCATTTATATCTTCGTAATCGATGCTCAAACATTCATCGAAATTACCGAAATCTTTATTATTACCGTACGATAGTCCGGTAATTGGATATTTGGACGAGGCATCGTACACTGAAAATCCAAACTCGAGGTTTAAATGGATAAAAGGGCAAATTCGACTCACATTTCCATAATAATTTATGATTATTGCAAACACTCCGTAATTGATTTAAACAATTTTCCGAAATATCCTGCGATATAGACTCGAGAATCGTACATATTTCACTATTGCAATTCATAATGAAAAAAACTAATAATAGAAACGTGATTTTGATCATTTTTGTGGTGCGATCGAGTCCACAAAGATCGATAATTGAAGCTGGAACTTAAATGATCAACGATACTTATAATTATTTATAATTGAATCAAACTATTGTGATCTTGAAACTTTATCAGATACCACTTCAACTATAGTAGCGAAATGTTGAAATATATTCAATTAATTTTGATAATTGGGTGAATTATTGAGATTTTCATCTGCTATTCGAAGCTTGAATTCTTTTGTCATCTGAACAATCGAGAAAAATTGCAACTAGGACCAATATTATTTGTGAAAAGATAGCATTGTAACTGAAATTAGATCCGATCGACTAATGAGAACGAGTGCATCATTGAAGATCGAATCTCTTATCAAATTGATGGATGTTGTGAAAATTCCTGGACCAAAACGGAGCAATTGATGATGATAAAACAGTTTTCCAGCCATCATTCAATAGTTTTTCTACTTAGATTAATCATGCTTGTATTGCATGATTATTTCGAAGCTATTGATCAAACAATCGCCAAATTAGAGTTTTTTTATAAATTTTTTTTCTCACACAATCACAGAGAAATGTACAATCCATTGAACTTTTTTTACCTGTCTGGAAATTGCGTTATCAATTACCTATTGATTTCCTGATTTCTTTGATATGAGATATCAAATAGACCCATTTCTACTTCAAATACTCTGATCAATAGGAGATAACATGATAACGAGTTTTCTAGGTAGGTGAAAAAACTTCAATAAATCGTAATAATACCAATAATAATTGATTCATAAATCATTATCATTATTATTATTATTTCGTTGTTGAATTAGTTTTAATTAATTGAATTCTCCGCAAATCAGTTAAAAATGGTGGATGCGCCGGGCAACAAATTTCTCAAGCGCTCATAATTTAAGCTGGGAAATTTCGATTCGCACACATAATTTCTGTAAAATCGAAGAAAATTTACTGAATAAGATGCGCTTTATTTATCCGAGTCAAGCTATTTTTTTTTCAACTAATTTCAACCGTCAACTTAAGTTTATGATTCCAAACTTTGAGTAATGTAACTTAAACCTAATAAAATAAAAGATTAATGGAAATAATGAGCTTTATTAAGCGATAAACTTTTATTTATTCCATTTTGATGGAATCCATCGTTGTAAGTGTTGTTATTTTGGCTTTTCCATTTCTCCTCAATTCTGTGAATATAAAAAATTGAGATAATCGTGAAAATTTGTTTGGCTGAAACTTACGTCGATTTTTAAAGAATTTGAGTAATGCTAAACTCGGCGATTCGAAACACAAACATAGAATTATCGAACAAATCAATGTAAAAATAATATCTCCACAAAAATCATGAATCTACAAACAAATCAATTAGTTACAAATACTAGCAAAAAACAAAATCACTTACACTACTTAAGCTACTGAAATATCCATGATGTTGCCGATTACCAATCAAAACATACAATACACCAACATGGACAAGAAACATAGAATAAGTTAATTTACCCGAAATGATGAATATCGGCAATGATAGAAATTCATTGATCACACCTAAATCACAAAATAAATAATTTTCGAGAATATTAAGCGAATTTGTCCCACCTCCGTGATTTGTAGAGCAAGCAAAAACGACCCAACACACCGAAATTGACCATATTTGCTTACTTAAAGCATTAAAAATGGCCGCATGTACCGAACTTACTGTATACTTAATAAAAATAACATGGTACAAAATTGTACCGAAGAATAAACCGAGAAAAACAAACCACAACACGATATTCGTTATCTATAAGCGAAAGTTTGTTATTTTGACACAAAAAAACGCCATACTCACTTTAGTTAGTTTGAAATTGCATTTTTTGCTGTTGTAAATCAAATAGCCGGTGATTATTCCAATCAACCATGGCGGCATTCGCACAAAAGTCGGGTAATATAAATCGTATAAATAATCATAGCTTAAACTAGAGAGAATAATTGTTCAAAATGACGAAGTCAAAAACGGTGAACTTACTCGGCTAAAGTTGTACCGCAATTATGCTCGATTGTGATAAGAAACGTGTAAATTGTCGACGATAACAAGGCTAGAATAATACCGAAAAAAACCCGCTTCGGATATTTTTCAATATTGAAAAGGATAATTGGCGATAGGAAATATAATTGGGAGTCCATCGATAAATACCATGATTGTTCCAAACATTGATTCTGTACGCTTAGAAAATTCGTTAATTGTAATAAAGTTGTCCACCATCCGTAATAACAAGAGTTGGCCGCCTTGTGCATCAAAAATCGCCAAATCGGGCCCTGTCCTAAATATTTTAGAATCGAAATATAAAATAGAATCGTCGCAACTAGAGGCGGAATCAATCTGAAAAAGCGTTAATCAATATTATTCGAAAATTCAACAAAGATGAAGATTTGACTAGGGAATATTCACCGTAACAATCTGTAAACATATAAATTAAGTATGCTGAATTTTCTTGTTTTATTCGAGTGTAATTTCGAATACATCAATAAAATTCCACTGATCGTTAAAAAAGTGTCTACAGACAATGGGGCTGTTATCATCAAAAGACTTTGTAGACTATTCAGCCACTAAAATATACAAATATAATAATTGAGTTTGTTTAGGAAATTTTTACCTACCGAAAGTATATAAAATCCGTTAATATTCGGCGTGAAGAGATTACCGAGAAATCTATGTCCAAATAAAATCCACAAAATACTAATCGTTCGAATTCCATTGAGACAATTCAAATTATTTTCATGCGATTTTGTCGATAGCAATTTTCTAGAGTTCGAATAAATAGAAAATACAGCGAAAAATTCATTTTGATTCACTATAATTTGAGATAAATTAAAATTTTTATTATTACAATAATAAAGAATACTCGCATTTATTATGTGTGAATAAATCGTAAATTGTGCATAATACGATAAATATTGAAGTCAATATGAAGAAAATGCTGAAATTTCAATAAAATAAGTAGCGGATACATTTAAGGCATGCCTTACACGATCAGTAATGGTGGTCGTGTAAGGGCCGCTTAATTATACAATATCCAAAAATCAACAGGAAACGGTACTATCGGCTTATCTTTATAGTCACAAAGTAGATCATATGGTTTTATCTGTATCGGACTATCGAGATGATTATCGATCAATTTATATAGATTTTCCAAATTACAAGAATGTGGAAGACAAATTCCATAATTACTTTTATAAGAATTTACAACATCATAAATTTGTTTTGTAGTTTTAATTTTAACGAATTCCATCAACTGGAAATCAACTTAATCATTAATTGTGAAAATTTATAAATTAATCATACTTTTTCCGTATTAATAATGTTCGATAATATATTTTCATTGTCACGTGGTGATAAAATCAAAGTGCAATATTGCCCTTTTATTATATGGTCGTTGTGATTTTTTCGAATATTTATACATTGGTCGTAATGGCCAATTTCGAAAATATTTCCGTATAGAAAGCCAGATTGCAATTTACTCCAAGAATCTAGCACTTAAATTCGAGAAAATTCTTTTGTTTATTGTTCTTTTTTATTAAAATGGAAACTCACTACTTAAGGCCCAATGTTCCATTTTTATTGTATCCATAATCAACAATTTCAAATCGTTGATACAATCCGGAGAGATTTCCCCATTAGATTCGTTTTGAAAAATTGTCACAATCTCTTCTAATTGACTATCAATCTTATGAAAATCAAGTTGTAATGAATTTATTGGTAATAATAACGTTAAAATAATTGATAAATGTGCCATGGTTGACGGCGATATTTAGTATGTTAGGTATATTATTAAAAGTTGTCATTATTATTTCGAAGGTTGATTGTTTTTATCATTTATAATTGTATGCTTTGAAATTTAGAATTGATAACGAAGACGATTGCAATTGTTATCAATAATATATTTTTGAAAAAATATACAAATATCAAAAAAAGTGAAACTCCCTAGCTTAATGTGCTTCAACATTAATGTCATATTTTCAGTTTGCCGTCACTGAGATCAGTAAACTTAAGTCGAATGCCAATAATGGAGAATAACCATAAATTTTACGCTAAAATGTGACATTATTATTGTAA
>JAZBGZ010000909.1:3004-17767 GCA_037414795.1 Stenodera caucasica | reverse complement strand
TAGGAAATATAATAAGATTTGAGACAGACAATTTTAATACCTGACATTTTAAAAAGGAAATGTTTGAAACTCTATACATGTACATAAAGAAAATCTAGCTAAAAATCATTATATATTTTCATAATTCTATATGAAACAGCAGGAAATTAAAAGAATCGGAAAATATTTACGGCGAGTCGAATTTTGGTGGATGCGCCGGGCGAACTGTTCAACATCTTTTTCCGTTATTTTTTGTAATTCGCCTGGAATTTTGTGTACTTTCCCCATTGTTTCAAGCAAATATAAATTTCCGATATTATATATTGTTGAAAAAAAAATTAAATTTCCTGGCTACTTTTTGATTTTTTTTGACGTTCATTCGGTCTCTGTTTACTTTTAGTATAAAACATTCAAGGAATTATCGATTGAGTAATACATGTAAGGCAAACTAAAATGGTAAATTTCTTGCTTGATAGACGATTGTAGAAAAAGTTCAATAATAAATGGGAAAATACGTTACAACACAAGCTTCATGCAGAAATCACATTTTCAAATATAATTATCTAACAGGAAGAAGAAGATGAAATAAAGAGATTTTGTTTCACGCCTGGATAATATCGATAATGATAATGATAGTGATAATAATAATAATAATAATAAATTACCTCGGTCTAGCGATTGACGAGTACATCTGATCTAATTTCAAAAGCTCCTTAAACATATCATCATTATGAGAACTTGGCGCTGCATTTATCCAGTTACTTTCCAATAGAACAACAGTAGTTATAATAGCTAATCGCCACAATGTTGACCACTTCATTATCAAATTGTTGTTTTTCTTCTGTTATTTTAACCGGCAAATTGACGACTCTTTTACTATTCAATGTTCCGTTTATTCACTGTGAAAATACAATAGAAAAACGGGTACTCAAGTAAATCAAGTAATCAAACGAAAATTAGTATTTGATGATGGATAATGATGTTGAATTCTCATCATGTTAGCTGACTTACCCTTTCTAATTTGAATTCAAGTGAATTGTAATTATTAGCAAAGTAAATTTGTAACTCTAAAACAAAGTTAAACCTCTAAAAGTGAATTTGATGTGCTTAATTACTGAGTTAGATCAAAGGGAACAGACAAAACTATCATTTCTGGTGTCAATTTCCTAATGCATACGTTGTTGTATATAAAATGGATTCCACACCATCATCCCAACTATAATTTATTCTATTCAACTATGCTAATTTCCTTCATTCGAACAATATGGAAGAATTGGCCGAAAATTCGATGACAAGAATAATAAAGTTATAATCTCATTGAATTAATAATTTAATTCAACTAACAAGATTTTCATCAATTTGAAAGTCTGTTTGGACAAAAAATCCACTAATGAATCGATTGATGTTACTTTTTTTTATTATTATTTTTTTTCAAGTAATTAGCACAATTCGATCAAATAGATAGCTCATTATTGACTATCTATTGAAACAATTCAACTGGAGATTATTGTGTACTCTGATTTTCAATTTGTATGAAAACCGATTTTGAAACCTTATCTTTATAATAGAGAGGGGGAGAGACTGTAAATTAATAAATAGCCTTTCATTAGCTTTTATAATGTTCAATTTTAATTAAAAGGAATCATGTAATTGAAAAGTTGAGTCGATCACGTTTTCTTATAGAAGAATAAAGAACTTTTGATAAATCAAGAGACTTAAAGAAAAATTGCGTGTAGAAATTCTGTTGATTTTATTGATGAAATAATTTGAATAAATAGATAAATGATTAATTGTGCGAAATATTTATAATGCCCGATGAATATGGAATCAAATTACAAAACAGTGAAATCCTTTTTATGAAATCCTCGAGAAATAAGAACAACCGCTCGGAAAAGTTTCGTTCGAAATCCGATTAATTGGAGTACCAATCTCGAATTTCAATTGAAAAATCATGTAGTAAAGATTGCATTTTAATTCTATCACAACGTGACTAAAATAAATTTACACGAAAAATTTCCAAAAAAATCGAGAATAATTTGAGGAAATTGGTATTTTTGTGCAACATGAATTGAAAATTGGCTCGGGGAGCTAATTTTTGAAATTGAATCAAATATCAAGTCGAGCATGTTTTAAAAAACTTTATTAATAAACTCGTACGATAATTGAATTTTTCTTATAACAATTTCTCACTAAACTTTTTTATACTAACAATAAGAAAAGTTTTATTTAATTGCAGAATATCGCAAATATAGATATGAAATTTTTCCAAAAAATATCGCCGTTAATTGTTTAAAATTCATTAGCGGATAATTAAAGGAAACATGTGATTTTCTAATTCGTCAAATTATCAGATTAAATCATAAAATTGACTTACGAAAGTTTTTCTCAACCAATTCGACTATGTCACTGACAAGGAATCACCTGTTGAAATTTTAGGGATAAAAGTTAGCCGTTGGGACTGTTTAAGGACTATCGTTGTTAGCTTTTATATAAATGTTGAAAATGTTACGCCGGCGCTTCAATGTAATATGGGCGGTCTATTTAGCCCTTTTTTATCCTTTACATTATCCTTTATCATTTGTATAATTGAAAAGACTAACTACAACCAACTAGATACAACAAAAAAAAAAACAAATAAACAAACAAACAACAAAGTTTTACACAGTAAGTGGCAGAATTATTACAACAAAACACTTATTAAGGTATCATTATAAATTATTCTAATAAATTCAAATACGAATAACAAAAGAATAATGATTATGATAATGATAGAAATGGTGATGATGGTTTTACAAGTTTTGTTAAAATACGACTTGGATTCAAATCTCGGAAATAATAAGATAATGAAACAGAATTGTGAATTTATTGTCGCTGATGTTATACAAACTGTCTTTATGTAAATATGTTTTAATTAGAATTTGTGATGAGTAAGGTAGAAAATGCAATCAACCAACTGAGACTCGTTTAATAACTGTTTTGAACAAATTAATGCAATTCTCCGAAAATAATAATTTTATTTTTTTTGAAAAAAAATTCCTAATTAAATGACAAGAGAAAAAACTTGTTACGAGATAATTTCACGTTATATTGTAACTTGAAGAATACATCTCTTTAGCTACCTGTTGTCTTTAATTAAAAGTTCATAAGCAACCTCCCATTCATCTTTATTTTCACGCCATTTCACTCTTCTTATATCATTTTTATTGATCAATTATAACGGTTTCATGTTGTGGTTTTACGTAATTTGTAACGATTATAATAATAACAATAATAGTAATAATAATAATAATTATATTTATCGATGATTGATAAGAAGAGAGAATTTTGTTAACTGATATTGCTAATAAAGCCGACAGCAAAATCAACAAAAAACATATGTTTGAACTTTGTATGAATTTTACAGTTTCGTGAACACGATTAGAAAAACACTATTTTATTAGAAAACATAAAATGACTAATTATTGATTTCTAGAAAGAAAAAAAACAACCTAAACATATAACAAATATTACCTAATCGATTCTAATTTAGTCGGGATTTTGTTTTTCTCAATTTTAAAGCTAGACAACGAAACGTCCTTTGAAATTTCTATCCTGTAGGCTTTATGCGAATTAGTAAATATATTGAGAAAGATTATCGTAAAGTTAAATATAAGAAAATTAATTATAATTTTGTGTGTAGAAATGGTGGATGCGCCACACTTGCAAGGAAGACAATTTAAAGTTTCCAAATATAAATAATTTTCTTCTCATCTCTCTCGAACTTTAACCATTGGATCTGTGTTATATTTTAATCATTACGTCATTTCTGAGTGCGATCGAATATTTTTCAAGTATTTATTGGAAATTCTACATGATTTCATCTAATTTAAATCGAATTCTAGTTGGAACTTTAACTAAAGTTTATCTCCATTTATAGTTGAAGACTATCAAAAACCATAAAAGTTTCAATAGAAAATTATTCTCTTGTTAATTTTGTAAGTTTCCGTATTATTTGAAGCTAAATGAATGGTATTTTTTTGTAATTCAAAGAGAATTTCGAGTGTAGATCCAAGACTTTTTGCAATATGATGGAATTTTTTACTTATTCTTTCTTTTATTCTGCTTTGTAAGAAAGGAGAGTATAGGGACCTTTATTCAATTCACATTAAATTCCTGAAAGATGATACAACGCAGATTCTTTATATATTTATTTATAAATAAATATTTGCTTAATAAACCCATTGTGACACTTTGAAATTCTATCTCAAACGAGAAATTCATTATGTTGTCATAGGAGAGGAAAAGAATTTATTCAAAATTTATATAATCTTTCTACTCGAATACGTTCTGTCAAATTGATCAAATGTTTCCGATAACGATACTTTTTTCAAATAGAAAAGAACAAATGATTTGAATTTTATTGTTATTTTTATTATTAAAAAAGCAAGAGCAAATAGTAACGTGGCAATTGCGAAAACCAATTACTTTTGTTATTTCAATTCTTGGCGCATCCACCATTTCACATTAGAATATGTACATTTGTTGAGTTTATCGACCATCAATCTTTAAATTCATCCCGAGTCTTCAAATTAAAAACGAGCAAACTCTCTTAACAGAAACTTGTATAACTAGATGAGAAGTAGAAGAGGTATTGTTCTCTATTAGAATTATTCATATTAGAAGCTGATAGATCTTTTTTTAACAAGAATTTGATTCTATTTTAATGGCAGTTCCTGGAAAACATTTCCAAGACAAAGAATATAAGTTACAATATTTTTTCTCTATAGTGGAAATTTTTTTCTTCAAAGAGTCTTATCGATTCAATACGTTTTTAAATAAGTTTGTTTGACAAATCGAACCGATTTTTGATTGCTCAACATCTACGCAAGCCGAATACGAAAATACTTTCTAATGTAAAGCTCCATTATTGATGGATATTCAAAAATTTCCAAAACAAGTTCCTATTTCCGTATGATAATTCACGATTTATTGAAAAATTAAAAGAAAAATGTCTCATATGAATTTTGTTATAACTTAAAGATTTAGATTCAAATGCATTTGAAATTTTAGAGGGTTTTAAATTTATGTATTCTTGATATAGATTTACATATAGATATTTAGGAGTCGGATTAGCATTTTGAAATAAAAGCAAATCGTGTCGCATTCGACTTTCTTTTATTTTCTGACATAAGAAATTTAAAAAATATATAAATAGAAAATCAAACTGAAAAAAAGAGACAAAAATTTTTAGCGAAAGTATCTTTTTTTGTAGTGTAAAAACAATATCGCATAACTTTTCGAAAACACACTAATCTAATTAAATGAAAGTTCTTGATTTCAATAATCTCCATATGTTGTACCAATGATTTAATTCAATAGAAACTTCGGGAATATTTCAGAAGAATTGGAATTCTTGTAAAGGGACGTTTCAAATTTAGTATCAACAAACAAAACTGATCAGAATATACGTGACTTAAATTCGAGATAAATTTCAAATTTTACAGAATAAAATGAAACGATAATTATACAAAAATTGAAAGCTTTAGTTTAGTTGTGGAATAATAATACCATAATTATACCTCTAACTAATTTATTGAAAAACGATAAATTATGTTATTTATAGGTTATTATTATAAGGCCCAACAATAAATAAAGTTCAAGAATAATTCAAGGATGAATCCTTATTGAGGACGGAAATAAATAAGTTGCTTATTAAAAATAACAAACTCATGATGTTTTTTTTTATACATAGAACCTGTCGAATTGTAAGCCCATGGATTATTGAGGCACGAGTAAATATGACAATAAATTAAATTTTATTATTACTCTCCGTATTTATTTTTTCCTCTTGAATCAAATCGAATTCTTCATTTTTATCAAAAATACTAAAGGAAAAGCAGAAATAATGTATAACAAGGAATTAGATATAAACATATCGAATATTCTAGTGTTGTCACCATTTAGAATTGGGTTTCATCAGATGTTGAAAGATAAAGTTCACGTTTTTATTTGATTTTTGTCTTTCTTTCTAGAAGAAAAAAAAGAAAACTTAAATCTTATTTCACCCCCAATGGATTCTGCCCCAAAATTCAAACTTTTTTTACTTGTAATTGTAACTATATAATTTGCTAGTTTTCTGAAAGAATCAAAAATAAAAAATTGGACTTCGTACACAAGTCGCGCTAAATAATTCGTTAATACATAGTTATGATTATTATTATAAAAAAAAAAAAATAAGGTATCCTAATTCTCGTTTTGAACTGATAATACTCTTAAATTGATAATACTCTCTGGTTAATTAGTAATTTTAACAATTAATTACTTCATATCGACTATATTTATTATTTAAACAAATTGAAGGTCTTAGCGTCATCTGTACGACAGTAGTAGAATTACAAATAGAGAAACTATCACTATAGACAACTACATACCTATCTTTTTATTCTATTATTGTATTTTAAGTGAATTAAGATTTTCGAAGTCTTTGAATTTCTGTATTTTTGCCCCAGAAGAGTCATTAGCTCATTAACATAGACCACTTTATAGAGTGGAAAGCTTTTTGCATTTATAAAATCAATAGTCTCTCTTTTGTTGCCATCTAGTTGTCTCTTGTAGAACTAATATTTAACGCGTCAAATATGAAGTTTCGATTTGTGAGGTAAATAAATGTTTTAGATGGTTCTCTCTTTCAAAATTATGAAGATAAATAATTAAATTCATATTCAATGTAAAATAACCAACTTTATTATTTAGAGGAACACAAGAATAACAATAAATTAATTTAAATTAAATATACAGCTAATTAATCAAACAACGATTCTTATTATTTCTTTTTAATTTTTCCCGAACTATTCTTGATAGCGTTATCATTCAATTTTAGTACTTTACCTAAATCATAAATGAAATCATTTTGTAATGTCTTATAGCTTTTCGTACGTAATCTAACTGGTCGATTATTATTACTATTGATAATAATATTACTATTATTGGAAGTGATAACATCATTTTTTGTTGTTATGGTGTCTAATGGTGTTGTTATAATAGTTTCATTATCGTTCGCCAATGGATCTTTCTCATCATCTAATAAATCAATTGTTTCAATACCATGACCGTTATCGTTTAAATCATCATCATTATCATCGAAATTACCATCACTATTCATTTTCTCTAATACCTCTCCATCATCATCTTCTAAAATAATAGTTTCTAATAGTCCTCCTACTTCTTCTTCTTCTTCTTCTTCTTCGGCTTCTTCTAATTCTGGTTCTTCTCCTTTTTCATCACATTTATCTTGTTTATTATTGGTATTATTGATCAACAATAACTTTTTATTATTATGATTTATCCATTGTCGTTTCTTCAATGGTTTCGGCATATTTCTACCACGTAAATTATTTAAATCTAATTTCATGAAATTATGCGACATACTAATAATTTTCCATTTTGGTATAGGCAAAACTGTACTATCAATTAAATTACTTGGTGTTCCATGTCGTAAATATGCATGATCGGCACAATCATATTTATTAAAAGACATAAATGGACATTTAGCACATTGGAAACGATACCAAGAGAAATGTAACGACATATGCCATAATAATTGATAACGTGATGCATAATATGTTTGACATGATATACATTTTAATTCGTTACGTTTCATATATGGTGATGCTTTCAATAAAAAATTCTCATCACTATCATCTGTTAAACAATCGATTTCATTCGATGATGACGACGATGACGATGACGATGATGAATTTGTTGCTGTTGTTGCTAATGTTAATTTCATTTTTTTTATTGATCGCTCATTATTGTCGTCATCAATGCTGAAATTTTGATTTGAGTGACATGACTCATCGGAAATATTATAAATTTCATTATCTGAATGATTAGATTTTTGTGAATTTTCTATTAAATCATCATCACTTTTAATAGATTTATTATTTTCTGGTATGATTCTTTCCAAATTATTATTAGGTAAATCTTCTTTCGATATTCCAATAATATCTAACATACTATCCTTATCAATATTATTAATTTCTGGTTGTTTTTGATTGAAAATTTCTGAAACATCAACAATTTTCACATTTGCTAATTCTTGATTATGATTAATTTTCATATCGTTCAAATTATCATCAACATTTTTAGATTTAACTTTTTTTGTTTTACGTTTTGCTGAGCCTTTTAAAATAATCGAAGTTGTTTGTTCTTTAATTTCATCAATACTATTTGATTTTTTTTGTAGTGTTGTTGTTTTTTGTTGTTTTTGTTGTTGTTGTTTTGAATTAATTGTATTACAAACAGCAATACGACGTATACATGTTTGGGAATGTGATTGTAATGCGGCACGACGTTCAAATTTTTTTCCACATCCACCGCACATTCTCAAATCACCATCAGATTCTAAATTGTTCATCCACTAGAAAAACAGTTGAATTAAAAATAATCTTGTTTTTGTTTGGAAAAGAAAACTTACTTGATTCTCTTCATTTTCATTAACTGTTGTCAATTTTTGGTTTTTCTTTTTATTATTGCTGTTATTATTGATTTTCTCTTGATCTTTACGTATCGCACTCGATAAAATTTGGTGTCTCATACGTTTAATTTGTATTGCTGTTCGTTTATGTACTTTATCTAAATGTCGATAAACACTCCATGCATTCGCAAATGTTTCTGTACAATCCGGACATAGATATACCATACATGATTTATTATGTTTATATTTTATATGGGATGTTAATGTTTTTTTCGTTGAGAATTTGTAATTACATTCGATACATATTAAATCGTTTTTCAATAAATTTGTTGGTTTTCTTATTAACTGTTTTTTTGTTGCTACTGTTGTATCAAAACTACAAATTTTACCATCGATACCTAATACGGCTTCATTATTATCGAAAATACCATGGATTTCCATCACCTGAAATAATAACATTTCCTTAATGATAATAATGAATAATTAATTGATCAAAATAAGAGACTTCGTTTTTCATAAGACTAGAATTTTCAAGATTTGGTTTCATATCATTCGATGATAACGTTTGAAATACAGCTGAATCATTCAATTCAATTTTTTGTAATATTATGGAGTTTTCATCACCATTACTAACTTGGTTATAATTATGTACATCATTTGATAAATCACTATTCAATATTTCTTTGTTCAATTCAATAATTTCATGTTTTCTATATAATTTATCAATAATAGGTGTAAGACTTTTAGTTTTGTTCAACTTTCCATCATCATTATTGACCTGTTGTTTTTTATCATTATCATAATCATCATAATCATCACCATCATCATTATCATTTTTAATTGCATCTTCATCAACCACAAAACCATTAGATTCCTATAATCGAACAAAATAATTTGAAATTAACGTTTATATATTAGAGATGAAAAATATGACAAGATTCTAACCTCAGAATTATAAAATCGATCAAATCTCTCTGAACAATAATTACGTTTATGTAAAATGAAATTAGCTAAACTACGAAAAATTGAACGACATATACGACACTCATATAAAATGTCACATTCATAATTAACATAATTCCGAACCTGAAATCAAATTTGATAAATATAGTAATCATCCCTTATTATCATTATTATTATTATTATTATTATTTTAAATAATAATAATAATGATTAATGATGATAATAGTACTTCATCAGTTGCATTATCAGCTAGTGATAAAAACTGTTTCAAATTAACAATATTTGTATTGATTGGTTTTTTTATAATTGACAAATCAACAACTTCGGTTGGTTGTTCAATTGATGCTTGTCCCAATGTTGTTTCTATTGGTTTTTTATTCGTACGGCTTTTCTGTTGTTTCCCCGACATTTTTTCTCAATTATCCTGAAAGTATAATTAGAATTAGCTCATTATTATGTGGAGAATATTTTGACAAATTTATAAAATTTTTTAATGTATCAGTTATCATAAAAATTATAATAAATCGCAAATACATTCGAATTATAACAAAAGATTAAGTGATAAATCTTTTTTTTTGAACTTTTTTGAATTACTATTGATGACATATCATAAAAGTTTGGGCAAATTGCAAAATGACAATCTCTTCATACAATATTATCAATTGATTATAATAAACTTGTCAGAGAAAATATTATAGTTTTGTACAAAATAATTGAAATTGAAACTAATGGATTTCGTTCAAACTGACGGTCAACAATATCGTTGAATTGTTGAGAATTTATCAAATATTATTAAGGATATTGGTAAGTACGTGGAAAGTCTCTCCCTAAGCTTCCAACAAATTATGGAAATTATTCAATAAACTTTTAATAATTTCTTAATTAATAGAATTTTTATTATTTATTTATAATAATTTGCTCAATATAATAAATAAAAATGATTAATAATTTTTATTAATAATAATTTTACCTCACCTGATATGGATCTTTCAACCATTTTTTGGATCAAATTCTATATTATTATAATATCAATAGATGGCGCCAAAGTAAACATAACCTATAAAATTTCACGAAATTAACTTTCTAATTTATGATTTTTAGTTGAAACTGTTTATAAGTTGATTAATTATTGTTTAATATAATAAAAACAACAAAAGATGAATTTGAATCGAATAATTTCTCGACAATTGCTCAAAATCAATATCAAGGTGAGTTATGATTGAATGTTGTGTTATGTAAACAATTTGGCAAAATTTTCTAGGAGTTTATATCATTTCGATATTATTCAAATTCACCAAATTTGAAAACAAAACATCAATTAACAACAAATTTTATTCATATTCGTACCATTTCAACAATCGAGCCAAAAGCTTTAGATACAGAAGATGGACTTATCAAAAGACTTGTGTCAAAAATACCGTTTTTCAATTTCAACAAATCTGTTTGTATTTTTCAATAATTGATGCGGTATTGTTTTCTATATCTATTGAGTTTACAGAAAATTATGGCAGCTGCTTATGTTTTATATGAGAATATTGCCGATAAAATCAATTATTATGATTTCTTCGAAGAATTAGATTTACCAGACACGTTTTATTCATGGTTTGTTATCACTGAATTACATATATGGATGTTAACAGTACGTGGTATGGTCGAAGGTGATGATGGACGACAATTAAGAAATCATTTAGTTGCAGCTTTATGGTCGGATGTGGCTCAGAGAGTTAAGAAACTAGGAGTAATTCTCTTGAGATTTGTTTCAATTAAATTTGAATTAATTGATTGTGAACTTAATTTAGGCAAGTAATCCATCAGTTACACGAGCACAAGTTGCTGAATTATCTGAACAATTACAAGCCGCGTTAATTGCATATGACGAGGGCTTACAAACTGATGATATGATATTGGCTGCTGCATTATGGAGACGTTTTTATCAGCAAGGTGAATTTGAACCAGAACGTCTAGAAAAATTAATCAAATACATTAGAAAACAGGTAGTTTTTCATTTGATAAATCAAAATTCCTCCCAACTAAGATCTTTAATTTTAGATAATGCTGTTAGACCAAGTTTCGAAAAATAATCTAATGGAGAAGCAAAATATAAAATGGTTATCATTTAAATAAAAATAAAGTTAAGTTAGTATTATTAGCTAAATATGAATAAAGAATGGTTCAAAACTGTTGGTTTTCTTGCTATTTTATTAATCGATCGTTTGAGAGCTGCTGTGATTATTTTGTCAATAACAGTTATTTTGGTTAATAAATTTATAGATTGGCATCCATGGTTTTTTTTTTGATTTCTGTCAAAATTTCTAATAGAGATAGGAGATTATAAATACACATTAAATATTATGAGCCGAGTATTTTATATGTTAGTACAACAAATGATCCAAACCTCGAACTTGGTTTTATTATTACTTTAGTATTTATGTTGAAATATCGAATCAAATGATAAAAAATAATCATATTTCATAAATATCAATAAGTACTCTTCATCTCTATACTAGCTTGGTCACTTAATCGCTAGAGGACGCTTGTACATCTGTGCAACTTTTTTAACATGAATCTTTCGTTTTTCTAAATACATCTCAGTGTAATTGGATATTACAAATATGAATCCTTTTGGTTGGCGGCCCTGTCCATCTGTCACAATTTACCATACTTGATCTAGGCGTTGTGGTGTGAATTTTCGTTTTATCACATGTTATAAAAAGATGTCGATTTTCGCAAGCCCTTTATCTGTTGCCGGTACCCGTTCATCTGGGGCCCCTGTCCGTACCCAAAATGGTAAGTTTACAAAAAAATTTCATATAAAAACTCTTAAATAGCACTACAATTGAGTCATAATTTCGGCTTTTTGTATCATGCACATGTCATTTTTTCTAGAATATTCATCAAATAAATTTATTGAATAAAATTGCTCATTTATCGTTTTGTTTTTTTTTTCAGTAACTGCTGCGGCTTCTATTGCAAATATTGTGAAAAGTTCACTAGGACCAGTTGGTTTAGATAAAATGTTAGTTGATGATATCGGCGATGTGACTGTAACGAATGATGGTGCTACAATTTTACGTTTATTAGAAGTTGAACATCCAGCCGCTAAAGTTTTAGTTGAATTAGCACAATTACAAGATGAAGAAGTTGGTGATGGTACAACATCTGTTGTTATTATTGCTGCTGAATTATTGAAAGTATATATTCATATATATAATTAATAATTCTCTGTTACAATTCAAAATAATTTATTTTATTAGAATGCTGATGAATTGGTGAAGCAAAAGATCCATCCGACTTCAATTATAAGTGGTTATCGTTTAGCTTGCAAAGAGGCTTGTCGTTATATCCAAGATCATTTAACAATTCCCGTTGAAGAACTCACTAGAGAATGTATTATTAATGTGGCAAAAACTTCAATGAGCTCTAAATTGATTGGAATGTATCCTTTACTATTGTTTTTATAGTTACTGATTAGTATCTTTGTTATTGTTTGCCTTAATTATTTATTCAGTGATGATGATATGTTTGCTGCAATGGTTGTTGATGCAGCTAATGCTGTTAAAATTGTTGATTCATCAAAAAATACACTTTATCCAATAAAAGCGGTTAATATATTAAAAGCACATGGACGTAGTGCACGCGAAAGCTTATTAATACAAGGTTATGCATTAAATTGTACTGTTGCTAGTCAATTAATGCCGAAGAAAATTCTACAAGCTAAAATTGCATGTTTGGATTTCTCATTACAAAAAGCTAAAATGAAAATGGGTGTACAAGTAATTAATTCATTGTTACATTTTTTCTATGTATATATTTATAAATTATTTGATATTTAGGTTCTTATAACTGATCCAGAAAATTTGGAAGCTATCCGTGCTAGAGAATTGGATATAACAAAAGAACGTATACAAAAAATTCTATCAGCTGGTGTTAATGTTGTTTTAGTAACTGGTGGTATTGACGATATTTGTATGAAATATTTTATTGAAAGTGGCGCAATGGCTGTACGACGTGTTAAAAAAACTGATTTAAAACGTATTGCTAAAGCTACAGGTGCTCAGTTCTTAACATCGTTGACTAATATGGATGGTGAAGAGAATTTTGATGCTACTATGATTGGTGAAGCCGCTGAAGTTGTCCAAGAGAGAATTTCTGATGATGAGCTCATTCTCATTAAAGGGTAATATTATTATTTTTATTATTAATATTAATTGATATATTTATTTGTTATTTTGATGGATAGACCAAAAGCTCGAACTGCTGCTTCGATAATATTGCGTGGTCCAAATGATTTTTATTGTGATGAGATGGAACGATCCGTACATGATGCTTTATGTGTTGTTAAACGTGTATTAGAATCAAAAAGTGTTGTAGCAGGTGGTGGTAGTGTTGAAGCAGCTTTATCAATCTATTTAGAAAATTTCGCAACAACATTAAGTTCACGTGAACAATTAGCAATTGCTGAATTTGCTAAAAGTTTATTGGTTATACCGAAAACGTTAGCTGTTAATGCTGCACAAGATGCAACCGATTTAGTTGCAAAATTACGTGCCTATCAAAATAGTAGTCAAACAAAATCAGATCATGCCAATTTAAAATGGGTTGGTTTAGATTTAATTGATGGTTGTGTACGTGATAATAAGAAAGCTGGTGTATTAGAACCGACTATATCGAAAGTTAAATCGTTGAAATTCGCAACAGAAGCTGCTATAACAATTTTACGAATTGATGATATGATTAAGTTAGATCCAGAACAAAGACCTGATAAAAGTTATAAACATGCAATGGAGAGTGGCGAATTGTATGACTAATTTTTCAAAGTATTCGTATAAAATTTGCTTTATTTACAATATTTTTTTGTTGCTAATTAAATCAGTAATTTTCATCTTTTTTTTTGTAACACTTGAATTATAAAAATAACTAAAATAAACAATTAATTTCTCAAAATGAAATTTGTCACAATTTCATTGAAATCCTTTGCGTATTTCAGATGAATATTGTGTTTTCCCTCTGGAAATTGATGCAATCTATAATAAACAATAAAAATCAGCAAAATTAAAAGCACAATTTTGAAATAAAAATATACTTCGCTCCTTTGATATGTTCCAATAAATACATTGGATGTTCTGGAGCTACCATAGGATCTTTATCACCATGTAAAATTAATGTGGGACATTTGATATGATTCAAGGAATTCTTACAAATATCACCACCTTTTTTATAAATTTCATTCATAACATCACACCAACCATTCCATAGATCTTGTAGGCCTTTTTCTGTATATAATTGAATCAATGGTGCTTTCATTTTATCTGACCATTTACTAATGTCTCTAATTCCTATTATAAGAAAAAATAATTACTAGTCTA
>JAZBGZ010000908.1:0-26164 GCA_037414795.1 Stenodera caucasica | reverse complement strand
GTTCATTCATATCATTCGGGTGTTTTCCAGCCAAAATGTCGGTAGACCAAGACCCGATTGTACCATCCGAACCATCAACCAACTTAGATCCGCACGCCTACCACAACAACAACAGAAAAGTCAGCATCCACGACGGCCCTTATGGACACGACAATTTGGCCTTTGAATCGCCGAGAAGTCGGAAAATCTCGGCAGCATCGGATCACGCCGATATTGGACCGACGCGGAAAAAGAGCCAAATACACAACAACAATTTGCACATTTTGGAAAATCTCAGCATTTCCGGCCATAGTGGTGAGTAGCTCGATTCGAGTTCCGTTTCTGTCACGATGCGAAAATACGGTTCGAGAGTGATGCGAGTAGCGTTCCGTTTCTGTCACGATCGAAAATACGGTTCGAGAGTGATCCGAGTAGCGTTCCGTCCCCTGTCGAGTAGCGTTTTTTGTAGTTCGTTTAGATTGGAAAAATGCGGTTCTGGTGTTGTTCCGAATTGGAGCGACCATCGTTTTTGCTCTAATTATTCGTCCGGCCGCGGGCTATGTGGGAAGTGAGTGAGGCAAAAATTTAATTATCTTCTTTCGACTTTCCTCAATTATTTAATCGCTTTCGAATTTGTTTGATTTTTTTTTCAAAAAAAAAAATAATAATTGTAGAACTTTAACGGCATGTGCGCTTCAATCAAATTTCACATTCCTGTTCTCCTTAATTCTAATTTATAACACCCATAAATATCATTCGTTCAACTGATAAATTGTATCCTTTTATTAACATTATAGTCGTTAAACGTACACATTCTCAATCTAGTCGAGATACACGAATTTTTCGTTCAATTCCCGTAAAATTCGCTTGATTGTAAACGACAATAATGATTACTGATTGTTGAAATTGAAACTTGTTCTGATAGACGTTGATCTGATAATTCGCAATTTTTCTCAACCGAAAAATGTCTAAAGAAGTCTTATTTACAGATAGTGCCCGTCAAATTAACGGTGATACAACAAGATATAAAAAACATTCAACAACAGAATCATTACATTCAAAAGCACGATTCTCAGATAGCGGCGATAATAATAATGATGATAACAGGTCAGTATTAATTAGATTGCTAGCCTCGAATTGATCAACAATTTTTTTTTTTTGTTTTGTTTTCGATATAAAATTTGGTCAGATCCTGGTGGCATTCGTTCTGTATGAAATGCCGTTCGGAAGAGTCGCATCCATCTTGGCAGCCGATAATATGGCCGAAAATCTGTCCATATCCGTTTTGTCCAACATACCGTCAATTTTCCCGCCTAATAGCCCTAATTCTAATCGGCACAATATCCTGGTGTATTCTGTATTCGATTATTGGCAAAACGGCAGCTCCAGGTGGTAAATTATTCCAATTGATTATCTTATGTATTGGCGCCAATTTTGGCGGATGGTTGATGAAACTAACAACATTACCATCTTTAATTGGCATGCTATTCACCGGTTTATTATTACAAAATGTCGGTATTGTCGATATTGATGAGTCATTCTCGCATATTACATCAGAACTAAGGTATTTCAATAAAATTGTAAAATTATTTTATTCTAATAGAATTTACCAATTTTAGACATATTGCTCTTGTGATAATTTTGATCCGAGCCGGCTTAGATTTGGATCCGTTGGCCTTGAAACGGTTGAAGTTCACCGTGATCAAAATCGGTCTAGTACCGTGGTTCGTGGAGGCCGCCATTGTGGCAGTTTTGAGCCATTATCTAATCGATCTACCATGGGACTATGCGATTTTATTGGCGAGCATCGTGGCTGCCGTATCGCCGGCCGTAGTCGTCCCGTGCCTGTTCCGGCTCCGTACCAAAGGCTACGGCGTGGCCAAAGGCATACCGACCTTGATTATCGCCATAGCCGGCATCGACGATGCCGCCTCCGTAGCCTTCTTCGGCATCATCCAAAGCATCATGTTCTCGAACGATTCGTTAACAATGCAAATACTACAAGGACCGATATCGGTGATTGGTGGTATCGGTTTCGGTTTGTTATGGGGCTTGATATCGAACTTCACACCGGAACGTCACGATCCATTCGTGGTGCCTTTGCGGATATTGCTGTTGTTGTTGGGCGGGATGATCGCCGTTTTTGGCAGCGAACTGATCGGTTATGGTGGCGCCGGGCCTTTAGGCTGTGTGGCTGCAGCCTTCGTTAGCATCTATTTCTGGTGCAAACAAGGCTGGGAAATTGAGGATAACCCAGCGGCTACGGCTTTTGAAATATTCTGGATGATCTTCGAGCCGATTTTGTTCGGAATTACCGGCGCCCAAATCAAATTGAACCAATTGAATGGCTCCGTTGTCTCGATCGGTATTGGTATTTTATTAACAGCAATTGTAATACGAATTTTGGCCACAATATTAACCGGAATCGGCTGTAAATTGAATTTGAAAGAGAAAATATTCGTAGCGTTCGCATGTATGGCTAAAGCAACAGTACAAGTAGGTTTTACCCGAGAAATTAATCGATCTAAATATTAATTATTTTATTGTTGATTCGAATTATTAGGCAGCTCTTGGACCGGTCACTTTGGGACTTGTGAAAAGTGATAGTAAAGAGCATGAATATGCTGAGAAGATTTTGATGATTTGTGTATTATCGATAATGCTAACGGCTCCATTTGGAGCGATATTGATAACGTTGACTGGTTCACGTTTATTGACCAAAACTAGAATTCCTGTTATACCTGAAGGTTGGCGTCGAAGTCATCGGCCATCTATTAGAGACATTAGTATTATTGATGAAGAAGAGGAACGTGATAATAATATTGAATCGACAATTAGCACAATTAGTCATAAAGATTCACCTAAAGAAGAACCACATCCGAAACAATAGTCGATAATAATTAACCCAAATTTTGGTCAATTATTGAAATTATTTGTATTGTATGTTATTTATGTTTAAACAGTAATAGAATTATACATACTGTAAATATTTTATGTCCTAGTTAAATGAAATTTATTTCAAATAAATGTTGTAAGTTTGAAAGCGAATTGTTGAATATATTTGTAAAATAAATCTATTTTGTTCCAATTATCGGCCAATTAATTCATCACCCAACTCATAACATACACTATGAGCAAAACACTTCGGGCCATACTAAATATTGAAGTTTTCCTAGTTGGGGGGCTTAAATTGAGAAAATACCATAAGACCTCCAATCTATATCTCGCTCAATCGCATCTAGAGAATAAGGGGCAATTTGTAAAATCTCCCTCACTTCTGTGTAATTAAATTAACCGCACAAAACAATTATAGATGGCGAGAAAATTGCGCCAAAATTAGGCAACCTTTTAAACCTCCAACACGACACAGACTCCCGTTTCTAGTCCACTATATTAAAGTTATTTTATGACTTACTTGTTGGTAGCGCCGCTTCTCTGCATGTCATCTGTCAAAAATTTGAAAATCCGTTGCTTTTTGAACCGGTTGCTCCAATCGATAATACACCAAATATTAAACTATCTATTGAAATGAATTATTTGTTGTAGTGATCAGAATAATGGCTTCATCGAGTACGCCGAAAACCAATCTATTTGCAACACCGAGAAAAATTGGCGCAATACGTACACCAATTGTGTCCGATTTGTTGAGAAATGTGATAACAACAACACCGAAATCCAGTCAAAAATCGGTGCAATCAGTTGTGAATACGCCGGAATGTTTTAATAGTGTAAATATGGAAACACCAACAACACAAACAAAACGACGTAGTAGCGGTCGTGAGAAATTCGATCAAATTAGTAATTTAACAGTTGCAGTACGTGTCCGGCCGATGAATGTAAAAGAATTAGCTTGTATAAATGCCACAAATTGTGTCAGTATTAAAGACAATCAATTGATAATAACGTCGAAACAAGCTGGTTCGTCGACGGTTAATATCGATCATATATTCCAATATGATCATATATTTTGGTCGTGCGACGAAACGAATCCATTATATGCGAGTCAAGAAGATGTATTCTACACGATTGGAATACCGCTGCTAAATAGTGCATTTCGTGGTTATAATGCGTGTTTATTCGCTTATGGACAAACTAGTTCTGGTAAAAGTTTCAGTATGATGGGCCGTAATACAACAGATTACATCGATATCGATTCGAATGAACATTCAGGTATTACGCCACGATTTTGTCGTGAATTATTCGAACGAATCGCGAAATTACCTCAAGATTCGGCAACAATTGAAGTCAGTTATTTCGAGATTTATAATGAGAAAATCCATGATCTATTAGCAACAAATCAAAACGGCAATAAAACACCGTTAAAAGTACGCGAACATCCCGAATGGGGACCGTATGTCGTTGATTTAACCGTACATCCAGTCAAATCTTATCAGCAATTACGCAGCTGGTTGATGATCGGTAATCAAAATCGTGCAACAACAGCCACTTGTATGAACGAAAAATCGTCAAGATCGCACAGTATTTTCACAATTGAAATTTGTTTAACTGATAATACGGCTAATAATTCACAAGATAGCTGCAGTCGACGAAGTAAAGTTAGTTTGGTTGATTTAGCCGGTAGTGAACGTTTGAGTAGTTCGCATAATAACGAAGAGAAAATTCGACAAGGTGTTTCTATCAATAAATCGCTATTAACATTGGGCAAAGTGATATCATCATTGGCTGATTTGAAGAAGAATCAGTTCATCCCATATAGAGATTCAGTACTGACGTGGCTACTAAAAGAGAGTTTAGGCGGTAATTCATTAACATCAATGCTAGCAACTATTACTCCATCTAATACGAATTTAGATGAGACTCTAGCAACTTTACGTTATGCTTGTCAAGCACGTTCGATCGTTAATCGGGCACGAATTAATGAGAATCCTCACGATCGTGTTATACGCGAATTACGACAAGAAGTTGAACGTTTGAAAGCATTAAAACAAGATTATGAACGTAACTCATTCACGAATACTTCATCATCATCATCATCAACATCGATAATACAACTGGATGATAGTGAGACACGACAAGAATTGGAAGAATTACGTTCGAAATTGAATGATGCTGAAACGAAATTATTGAAAGCTGAAGATAATTGGCGACAACGGTTCTTCGAAAATGCCCAAAATCAATTGCGAGAACTAGCGGAATCGGAGAAACGTCGCGAAGAATTGGAATCAAAAGTGCGAATTTTAAAATCAATAGACGATAATAACGATTTGAGTTTGTCGCCGTATAAAACGAATTTCTTAAAACAATTGGAAGATGTTTTGACTGATCAATATAAAGATAAAGAGATGAATGATGTCGATAGAATTATGGATTGGTGTTTTAAAAATGATTTGAAATGTTCATTGACGAATACTATTTTAACAATAATCGATGATATGCACAAAAAACAGACGTTTTTATTGTTGAAAGACGTGAAACGATTGAAAAATTTCCAAAATATCTCCGATTTTATTGCCAGTTTAACATGGACGAGTTTACGAGAAGAAACTAGAAAGTTGAATAAAAGCGAAATTTTAACGAATTTAAATCAAATATATGAAGCTTTGAATAATTTAAAAGCCAATATCGATGATGAGAATGGTTTGAATTTAGTGTTCGCGAAAGTCAATAAATCAATGCAAAGTTTCGAAACTGCCTTATTGAATAGTTTGACAAGAACTGCAACTAGTAAAAGTGTAACGTTTAAAATGTAATTTTGTATAATTTTTATGCATGTTTTGTACTTAGTTTTGTTGTTGAATAAATCCAAATAAATATGATTCTCTTGTTGTTCTTTTCTTATTGGAAATATACATAATTAACGTAATAAATGTTTGTACCATATTTAAATAAATTAAGTTGAAAAAATTACCATAACTGAATGGAAACGAAATTCAACTAATACTCCAACGAAACAAAATTCAGTCTTTATCACAGATTGTTGTTATTTATTTATGAATCAATAATCCGGTTCATCGTTACGTTTTTGATAATTCTCCCCAAATTTACTCATATATTTCTTAATATATTCTCTAGCTTTCGCTTTCACATTATCTGTACAAACTAAATCTTCAATTTTTTCTATATGTTTCATCTCTTTCAACATGACGAAGTGCGTCAACTAGAAACAAGAATAACATTAATAAATTGAATTTTTTAGATTCGTTTAAATAAATCTCACTTTTCTAGCTAAATGTTTGAAATCTTCTGTATTGGTAATTCGACCTTCTTTACAATCAGGTTTACGATATGCATTCAATACACCAACAACAACAGTCGCCATATTTGAACGAAATGTTTCTTTAATACGTTTAGCTGTTTCATTATTAGCATCTTTCATTTCTTTCATTTTGGCTTTAATTGTTACTTTATTACGTTTATCTTTAGAATGTTTCTTTGCTTGTTGTTGTAATAATAATTCTTTTTCGCGTCGTAATTTCTCTTTATTATGTTTATAACGTTTCAAGTCTTCTCTAAATTGTAAACGATCCTCTTCGGAGCGAGGCTAGAATTTTATAAATTAAAAATTTTATATTTTCTATATTGAATAGACTTACACTAATCATAATTTCTTGAACTAAACCTGGACGTTTTCTTTTATTACCATTATTACTATTACTACTATTATTATTGTTATTATTATTCGAAATTTGTGGCTGTTGTGGTTTAATATCGTCAGAGAAAATATCATTTAATCGAGCATCAATTGATAAGAATTTATCTTCTAGATCATTTCGAGCTTTATCATTAATTTCTTTAATATTTTTCTCATCATCAACACTACCTGTATCACTATCATCTTTATCTTTTTGTACGGTTTTTGTTTTAGGAACAAACGATAATTTCGCTTGTTTCTCCATCTGTTTTCTAACATCCATCAATAATTTCGAATCATCAATATCATCATCACTATCAGAATCATCAGATGTTGATGATGAGCTCAAACTACTTGTATCTGAACTTGATGTAGTCTCACTTGCTATAATTAAAATAATGAATTAATTAGGAATAATGAGAAATATATTCAATTTTATTACATTCATCTGGATCTTGAGGTTTAGATAATGGTGGTGGCTCCCATTGTGGTTTTCTCATTCTTATATGATAATAATATGGACGTCCGTATTTATCTTTGGCACATTTCCATTTTGGTGGTAATTTAACTGGTGGTGGTATTGGTCCTAAAAATTTCACTTGACTACAATCATCGATTTTCTTAACATCATCTTGATATGGAAGACTTGGTAATGTTGGTGGTAATTGATTTATAGTACCAGGTACCATTGGTGTATTATAATTTTGTTGTAAATATTGATAATTTGGATTTGTATTTGTTGTTGTTGTTGTATGTTGTTGTGTTGGTTGTGTACCATTTGATTGATGATGAAAATTCATAATTGGATAATTTTGCCATTGACCAATTTGTGGATTCCATATACATTGATAGCCACGATTCGGATCAAATGGTGCTGTTAATCGTGGATCTGAACCAATTAACATACATTGTTGTTCATGTTGTCGCCACATTTCACGTTGTTTACGTCTACGTTCCTCTTCACGTTGTTCCATTTGTAATGCAAACATTTTTCTACGTTCATGTTTACCTAATTGTGGGAAATTAGCAATTGTTCGATCTTCAAGTTTAATTGATTTACGTGACATTGAACTATCGACTTTTTCAATTGAACGATAACGTTTCAAAATACGATAGCGTTGTTCATTTTTTTTTTCATCATCACCTAAACCGGCTATATAACCACGATTTGCTTCACGTTCATGTTCTTTCATTTGTTCAATACGTTCTTTTTTTGGTATTTTAAAGACTTCTTTCAAACTTGACCATTCTTCTAATAATTTTAAAGCTAAAGCTATTATTTCTTCTTCATAATTTGGACCATCCGGTTTTGGTGGTTCTATAATTTCATCTTTCACTTCAATTTTCAACTTTTGTTCTTGTTGTGGAGCATCCATTGAATCTTGGAATATTCCCGATATTTCCTCAGCTAATTCTTTACCACAACTATTTGAAAAACCATCATATTTATTACTCGTATCATTAAAATCCATACCGGCTGATTTTCGAATTTCATTATTCTCCTCTTTATTATTATCTTCGGATTTTATTTTTATATCATCTTGAACTACATTATCTTTTTTCAAATCTTCCTGGACTTGTTCTTGATCAGTTTGCGGTGATAAACTGTCTGATTCTATAGGTAGATCATCACCTCTTTTACTTGACCATAATTCAACTGTTGATAAGACTTTACTATCTTGCAGCATTGTTTTATTTGGTATTGGCAGTGTTGCTAATGTTTGTAATAATTCTAATCGTAATGATTCATATTTTTTATCAGTTCTTGTTAAATATAGTGCATCAGTCATATAACCATGTATTAAACGTAATCCATGATAATCTAAAAATAATCTCCGACATGGTAATTCACCACGACGTAAAATACGTAATAATTTCGTCCTTTGAGCTGGTTCTTTAGCACGCACCATTAAACGACTCAATTTTAATGTATGTGATTGATTTTTCAAACCAGTCGTCACCAACATCTCAATTTCTTCATCAAGCTATTTAGAAAAAACAAAAACAACTGATAATAATAATAATAATAATAATAACAATAATGAAACAATTACATCAAGATCATCCAGTATGTCTTTTCGTGTTTTCTTTTTCTTTTTTGGTGATCGTTTCTTTCGTTCTTTTTTGATAGGTTTTTCAACAATTTCTGTTTTAATATCACCTTCATTCAATTCAACAGCTACAGTTTCATCTGATTTCTTTTCAGCTTGTTCTTTACGCGCACTATCCTCCTCTTCTTCATCATCTTCTTCTTCATCCTCCTCTTCTTCATCATCATCATCGTCTGGTTCTTCACCTAACCATCCACGACACGTTGGGGCTCCACAGTAACATTTTTGAGCTTCTTTTCTAAAATTAATCATCATTAATTATTATTGAGGTAATTCGATTATCTATAATACCCATATCGTTGGAATCTATAATCGAATGTTATCTCTTCACCGGCTAAAATAGTACGTGTACTAAAAAAACCGATACGTAAATCACCATTAACTGTCCATTTTTGTGTTTCAGCATTTGGATCACATGAATGATTAATAAAACGTGATATATTTCCTTTTGCTGTTGCATCAATGATTGCATCAGCTCTCAATGACATGAAATAATAATGTTTATTTTTATCATTTGAATAATCATCAGCTCGACTATCGAATTCTTCCGAATCTAAAACTTCACCTACATATTCCAAAATAAATTCACCACTAGAACATAAAAGTTTATCATTTTATATTGTAAAAAAAAATATAAAAATTACTATGGAATATTCGCTGCCGCTCTCAATCCTAGACCCTTCTTTTCCGTTTTGAATACTTCAACTGGTGCAAATTGACCTTTTTGAAATTTTTTATTAGTACATCGATCACCAACTGGGCATAAATTTCCACTAATCAAACAAAATAAAATTATAAAATAAATAATTTCAGTGAAAATAATACGATTTTTACCATTCAATCATCAATAATCGATTCAAACAATCTTCTCCACAACCGTATTCGCCTCGACCAATTTCTTCAGATGTTAAAAAACAATCGCACGTCATCTTTTTCGCTTCTTTACACGACATACGATCAGTTAAATATAAATTTTCTTTTAAATGTACAAATTGTTTCATTCGAATTGCAACTTCATCATCTTTATCTTTGGAAAATTTGCCAGTTTTCTCGATAATATTGCTTGTAATTTCGGCAATTTTCTCACTATCACCGCACGTTTCCATAACAATTGATGCTGGTGTTAAAACATTCATTTCCAACTCACTTGAACGTCTCCAACGTGATTTAACTTTAACCGGTTTATTATTATCAATATCTAATGGTACTGATAGATTCATTGTTGTTGAATCATTTGATTTTTCTATTTCATTATTTATTTGTTGTACATTCGATATCAATGATGGTGATGATGATGACGATGATGATAGTAATGGAGGCGCTATTGGTGGTGCTGGTGTTGGTAATGTTGTTGTAGATGAATTTTCTAAATTTTCAATTTCTGATTTTGGTTGTTTAACTAAACCATGACCTCTTGAACGTTGTTTTAAAACATTTATTGATTTGATACGACTAGAACGACGAACTTCTTCAACAGAATCTTGAATTGTATTAATATCTTTTTTCTGTTTTGGTTTAGGTCCTGGCTTCTTTTTTGTTGTTCTTTTCGGTTCTTTTGGCTCTTTTTTGGGTGTTGTTGTTCTCTTTTTCAATTTAACTTTATTATTTTTCACTATTTCAGTTTCTTCAGTATTAATTTGACTATTTTCTATATCTTCTTCTTTTGAATCATTTATAAGTTCATCCGTATTTTTTCCATCTTCTTTCTCGTTAATTTGTAAATTCTCAATTTCTATAATTGATTTAACATCTAAATTATCAATTTCAGATTGTTTTTCATTTGGGACATCATTTGATTTATTATCAGTTGAACTTTGTTCAGGCTCCTGAATTACAACTTCATTATTTTCAACATTCGGAACAATCTCTTCTGTAACACATTCAAGATCATATTGGACAAAATCAACAACTTGTTCCTCTTGTCCATTATTTATTTCATTTGAAGTTGAATCTGTTGTTTCCGTTTCAGCAACATTTAAATTTTCTAACTGTTCAGATATTTGACATGCTTCAGTTTCAGTATTTTGAATTTCACCACTCTCCATTTTAGTTTCATCTAATTTAGTATCTTCTAAATGTTCAACAACAGAATTGTTCAAATTATCATCAGTATTTACATCTTCAATTTCTGCATCTGTTGTTATTGTTGCTAAATTATCATCTATTTGATTATTATCAAGAGTAGTTTGGTTTAAATCCGGTTCAATTATTGACTCATCTTTTTGTGGTGTTTGTGTATCCGATTTTACTAATTTACCTTTTGAGGTACGATTAGATCTTCTTGATTCTTGATTCTGAACATTAACACGTTTCTTTTTTGGTGGCATTTCTCTAAAACACTATATTTAACCTATAAATGGAAATGTCCGACAGTCTCTTTTTACAAACTATTTATAATTTATCTCTATAACCAATTTATCTATAAATATTCTATTATTATTCCATTGGATAATGAACACAACCGATTATTATTCAATGATTAATAAAAACATTTGCTACTAAAGTACAATTTACACAATCATAACTTCCATGACACATATTCATTACGTAGAATTCCTGATCGATTAACAGATGATTGACTGTAAAATTAAACAATAAATAAATATATTGAAATTTTTAAAACAAATTCACTAATTTTAATACATTTATTTGAATAAAACTCCAATTTTATGAATCTATTGAACGAATAAAACTTCACTCAATCATAAGCACTGCATATCGATAAAATAAGAAACTGTAATAAAACTTGTCTATTTACAGCTCCAATGAATTCACACCATACTTCCGCAGTATAAACGCAATATTAACCCTAATCGAATGAAAATAACCATAATTAATAATTCTATCAAAAAATATGTATTCTTCACGATAAAATATATTCTACGACAAAATTTGCAATCGAAAAATTATAAAATCTAGTGTTAAACTTTGCAGTGTGGAAGCCCAATTGTCACCGTCCTAACCTCAAATTTTGGAATAACGTTTAATTGAAAATTACTTTTATTTTAATTGATTCAATTAATGAATGAATAATGTCTGCTATTCTAACAAATATAAGTAGACATAGCGTTAAAATTTTAGAAGACAAATTACTTACATTATCGTGAGATGGGGATATTTTTTAAATATAAATTGACTAACTTTCTCTTTTGTAGCATTTCTAGTAATTTTGTTCGTGAAAAATACACGAAACAAGTTCCAAAATTGAGAAATCCAGTCTGGTTCACTCAAAAACAGCGTAAAGTTGTTTATTTTCGAATTCATTTAAAAGGATTATCAAATAAATTTGATTTTCTTCCAGGTAAAAGATGATGCTCTAACAGCGGAAAATCGAGAGTTCATCAAAGAAGTTGTTAATGATCGTTATTCGAATACAAGTCATATTGTTTCTAAAGATTTAATTGGTAATGTTGAATGGAATTCGAAAGTTCAACGTACCGGTTTGATAGCTCGTAAAATTGGAATTTATCCATTATGGATGAAAAACGGCAAAAAAATCTCAACAACATTATTACAAGTACTAGATAATCATGTGATTAAGTATTATCCACCGGAAGAATTCGATCCGCCACGTAAACATATTGGGAAAATTTACAACAGAAAAGGATGTTTATTAATTGGAGCTGAAGCAGCCGATCCAACAAATCTCACAAAAGAATATTGCGGCCTCTTCAAAGATTCCGGAGTGATACCGAAGAAAACTCTGGGACGATTCCTGATTAGCGGCGATGCGGCCCTCCCAACTGGAACGTTATTGAATGCTTTACATTTTCCTGTCGGCAGTTACGTCGATGTTAGGGGAAAAACGTTAGTTTCACGCAAACTATCCCAATTGTTTCGTTGATTATTTTCTGTATTGCAGGATGGATCGAGGATTTCAAGGTGTCGTAAAACGGCATGGTTTCAAGGGCATGCCTGCGTCGCATGGCGTCACGAAAACGCACAGACGACCTGGCAATATCGGCGGTGGAGGCGAGAAAGGGCGCGTTTGGCCCGGTACAAAAATGCCGGGCTACATGGGCAACCGATATCGTACATTGAGAGGACTGAAAGTCTGGCGAATCAATACGAAATATAACGTTTTATATGTATCGGGACAGAATATACCAGGCGAAACGAATTCAATTGTTTATATATTTGATAGTAAATTGTGGGATAAACGACCAAAAGAGCCGGTGCCATTCCCAACTTATCTACAAACCGATGAAGATCTACCGGAAGATATTTATGATAAAGATGTACATCAGTTTAGTGAAGCAACTATTGTTTTTAATGAATAAATGTTATCAATAAATCTCACTAGAGAAATTTGTTTTTTTTAATTGAAAATGCCTAGTGTGAAATTTTGATACATAACCTCAAATTCACGTATGATTGTTGTAATTGAGGAGTAGTGATGGATGATCCGGAAATTTTGCAAAAAAAATTATATTTCCTACTGGAACAATTACAAAATATGGCCCGTGATCTACCCCAGTACGTATAAAAATATTTACAAACAATTAGGTTAGAATTATGTTTTTTAGGAAATATCAAATGCGATTACCGTACGAATTGCTAACGAATTTAGCTAATTGCCTACTTAACGATACAGTATTCGAAATTGTTAAAGGTTTATTGGAAATTCAGCATGTAACCGAACAACATTTATATCAACAACGTCTACAATTTCTGAACAATAAAAAAAGTAATATTACAAATTAATTATCATAACGTGAGCTATTTTAACAGATAACTCATTTTTAGTGGAGGAACATGATATATTAACACGCTACGAGCACGATTCTGATAAGAAAATAGAAGAATTGAAAAAATTCATGATTAAGCAGAAAGAAGAATTGAAGCAATTCGATATGAGTTTAGTTTTGCAATTAGACGATAAAGTTACGGATCAACAGCAAATATTAGAACAAGCCGGCGTTCCAGGCTTCTATGTTACGAAAAATGCGCTAGAAATCAAAGTACAAATGCATCTATTAGATTTTATGTTACGTTTAAGTAAAATGAAAATGCCAACATGATTTTCCGACTTTTGAGAATTTATTTATCAAACAATATATTAATATTTAGTATTATTAGAGGTACTTCTATTTAGTCCAGCTAAAAATAAAGACTACTATTACGACGTTTTGGTTGTGTTGTCGAATATCTGTTTTGGTTAATTGTAAATGCCTTGGCACGGACCTTTTTATATGTCTGAATATTTAAAATATTTGTAATTGTTTTCCCTAGAAAATATCGCTTAAGATTCGTTCTTTTTCGGCGTGTCGATGCCATAAGATGATCCTTTCTTGATTTGTGACATTCCAATTGTTTTATTTAACAACACATAAACTGAAATACGGAAATATTAGTTATTTGAGTAAATTCAGTGATCGAATAACATACAAACAGTAATAATGCTGATGCCTATTGTGAAATATAACAATTCACCACTAAATAACAATTTGATTAAATAATAAGCCATTGGGCACATAACAACAATAAACCAAATAATTATATTGATAACAGTATTATATCGTGGCTCTATTTCGAATGAATCCACTCTTTGTACACCGGATGATTTGAAAAAATCCCCATGTTCAATCCAACTACTCTTCATTCTATCCTTTTTCACGTACAAATCTCTTAGGAAGACTTCCTGTTCCTGTTCAGTTTTCGGCACATCCTCCATTGGTATACGATTCAAATAGATATGTGCCACAACCGATTTACCCAATAATAAATCGGTCATTGTCGGCATTTCATCACCTTTAAAGGCTAAGAATATCTCATATATAGCCGGTACTTTGCCTTGCATAGCCGGTAAACTAGCAATAAAGCCTCTAGTTCTTGGAAGTAAATGATGTTTTAATTCTGGTAGATTGTTTTTACGGGCAAATTCCAATGATATTTTGTGTTTAGTTGATGTGAAACGTGTACCTTCCGAAAACATCAATAGCTATGAAAGCAAAAAAATTACGTTTCGTGAATAGATTTGTTATAAAGGTCACTCACCCACATAGGGTCAGGATGATCGGCTAATTCCGCGATTTGTTTATTGATAATATCCTTATCTTTATCGAATGACCTTTCTAAAAAGACAAATTCCGCACATTTCCAGCCCCAACCCAGAACCGGAATATATTGGATCACCTTCTTAGCATATGCTTTACAATTCTAAAAATGGCAAATAATCGATTACGTCAATATTTATATAACAAGATTATTTATACTTACACCTAATAAATGTATTCTATTAGCGATCATCCATCCAATTAGCCAATCAACCTCATAAGTGTGATTCATGATACAATAAGCATGTTCTTTGCCATAATATTTTTTGAAATCATCTTTATCGACATAGCAAACGACTCGAGACCCGGACCACCAATCGCCCAAAAATACCAATTCTGAAAATTTACACACAAATTGAAAATTTTCAATTATTCACAAAAAAAATTAATTACTTACGTGCATAAATTGTTGCGCAAAAATACCAATTAATTTTTCTATATAGTCGTTTATTGAATGGTCTTAATAGTAAATAAAATAAACATTGCACAAGATTAACTATAACCCCCGATGTGAAAAACGTTATAGCGGCACACAAACGTATCAATTGTGATTGTTGCAATATTGATAAGTCTACCATTATCAAGGTATGAACTTCACTTTCCGATGATTACAATGATAATAATAGGTTACAAACAAATAATACTTGCTTATTTTTAGACGTTATCAATTCATTTGTTGAATTATTAGAATATCTGATTATTTTCGATTGAATTATGATCTTTGAACTGTTCAATTATTCATTTGGACGTTGAAAAAATCTACAAATCGCATTATGATTATAAATAACAAGGACAATAATAAGGAAGTGATAAAACAGGTGAAAATGGCAAACAATCCGGATGGAGACTTTAAGGAAATGGGTCAGTGTCAAGTGCACTTTCGATATTTATATTTATATAAATAACTGACGTTTCGAATTATAATTTTTTTATCAATCAACCTGTTGTAAATTATAGAATGTGCATGAAAATATTTAACCTTATTGAACCGTATTATCAATGAATTTAATTGAAAGACGTGACTTTTGACTTTGATTAGTATACATAACCTTACCTTTATCAACGATGTTCAAAAATCAATGAAATGATCGACGAAAGTTCAAGTTATTGAAATTTGTACAACTCTCTTATCAATAAGTTCAATTCGTTCTCTGTTTATTCAACAGAAATTCTATTCTAACGATAATTTTTATATTTCTTGAGAGCTACAATTCGAAATTCAACCAAGTGGCGCCTCAAGTGCTTGCAAATTGCAACAATGAATCGAGACATAACCTAATTTTTCGATAAAAAAAACTCCAAGACTCAGAAAATTCAATGATTATTGGCAAATTTAAATTATTTCGTTCAATGGAATTGTTGCTTTGATCATCAGTTGACTGAAATCAACATTTATAATGAGTCATGTGATTTTGTGAGGTTATGTTATTATAAGGGCTGTACGTTTCTATGGTGACAATAGTCTTGGAAATCTGTAAAATGTAACTCAATTAGCTTAATTTGATTAATCAATTATTCCTCTTCACTATCTCTTGTGAAGTCTCACCATATGAATCACAGGTATTTATAAAAATCTGCGATATTTTTTGCCATTGATTATAACTTAATCTTATCTAGGATTTCGATAGCTAGACCATGTGCGATGCTCAGTAGTTACTGTTTCAAAAAAATGAGGTGGCTAATACGAAGAAAACTGAGAGAAATAATTTTTGCAGTAGTTTCATTGATGATACTAATCTATTTTGGTGTTTTTCATCATTTATTCGAGAAAGATTTCAATACAGAATTTCATTATCCTTATGATGGTGATATTGAAGAATCCGTCCAACAACTACGTAATAATTTAACGCCAAATATTCAACCAATCAATGGATATTATTATCGTTATTATACAGATTGTAAAGGGAAATGTAAAGGAATCTCGTCATTGCAATTAGTTATTTTAATTAAATCGGCACCTGGCAATTTCAAAAAACGATTAACAATACGAAATACATGGGGCTATGAGCATCGATTTTCTGATGTTGAAATACGTACTGTATTTCTTTTGGGAGATGTGGAATCACACAATATCCAGAAAATTATCAATAAAGAAACAATTAATTTCCATGATATCATACAAGGTAATTTTACAGATTCATATTTCAATAATACTTATAAAACAATGATGGGTTTCGATTGGGTGAAACGATATTGCTCAAATTCACGTTTTTATATGTTTGTTGATGATGATTATTATGTATCAACTAAAAATGTATTGAGATTTATTCGTAATCCGGTTAATTATCCCGATTATTTGAAAATTAATCATAAAGGACGTTATTTAAAACAATTTGATTTCGACTTAGATGATAACGCACGTTTATATGCTGGTTATGCTTTCAAATCAGCACCACATCGTCATATGTCGAGTAAATGGTATGTTTCATTGAAAGAATATCCATATAATTTATGGCCACCATATATAACAGCTGGTGCTTATATTCTATCAAATTCAGCAATTTTAGACATGTATTATACTAGTTTTTTTACGAAACATTTCAAATTTGATGATATATATTTGGGATTGTTGGCATATAAAGCGAAAATTGAACCATTTCATTGTGATCAATTCAGTTTTTATAAACCTAAATATACACCAAATGATCAATTCATTATTGCATCGCATGGCTATGATGATCCCGAAGAATTATTATCTTTTTGGAATCAACAGAAAAGTCTGGGTAATGCATAATTGTAAAATTGAATCAACAATATTTTGATTTTTCTTCATGGAAATTGTTTGAGAAAAAACTGATCAACATCCTGACATCTTGTATTGAATGTTACAACTATACTATAGGGCTACAATTACCTGTAGCAAACAATTTGACAATTGAGGTTAAGTTTTCCAATAAATAATTCTTTATTTAGAAACGTTTTATCATTGTTATTGTTGGATGATTACATTTGTTTTATTATTATTTTGATTAAAACTACTGTGATTTTAAATATTTGTGTAATTTTACATATTCATAATGGATGTTTTACGTTTATTGTTGAGAAAAAATCCAAGACAATTGCAGACTTTGACGATTTGTCGATTACATTCAAGAAACTCCAATTTCACTCCTATGATTCGATGTTATCAGCCTCCGGTAAATCACAAACTTACGCAATATAGAAATACGAACGTACTTGTTCCGAGACGATTACAAAATACGACAAATCAAAAAACAGCTGAAAATAAACCGAATACATCGTTGGCAGCTAAATTGAAAGAGGCAGTTAAACAATATGGTTCAACAGTGATCGTGTTCCATGTAGCGATATCTTTGGTGTCTTTAGGGACGTTTTACCTTTTAGTCTCTAGGTATTTTACGTTATCAATCGAGAGAAATTGAGATTAATTTTGTTTTTCTAGTGGATTGGATGTGAGAAAATTGATAGATTCGCTCAATTTCAAAGATGAAACTGTTGAGAAAATTGCAGGAAATGCTGGCACTTTCGCCATCGCTTATGCTGTGCATAAAGTTTTTGCACCTGTTCGAATTGCGATGACACTAACTGCAACACCATTTATCGTCAGATATTTGCGAAGAATTGGAGTAATTAAGGCGAAAATTGTTAAGAAATAGTCTTGCAAATTTACAAAACGATATTTATACATTATTGTAAGGGGATAATTGTGGGATTGAAATCAATATACTTCACGTCAACTTTTAACAACGATTTTTTCTATTAATTGATGTCATACATTTATGGTTATCATTTGTTTCTAAAAATGATATGATTAAAATAGTCATGTTCATGAGACTTATGTTTAAATAACATAAAATTCTCGAAATGTGACATGACTGAGAATTTGTTCCAAACTATTTCCACATTTTTACTTTTACATTATCGAAAATTCAAACATCCATAAGAAAATATTCAGATTCAATTCATAAAACCTCTCTGTCCTTTCTAAATAACAACAATCACATATAATAGTAACAATATTAAATATAATAATAGAACTTTGTTTTTCAACTATTAAAATTCAATTATAATAATGAATGTGCTGATAGGAAATGTTAATATTATTAATATTAATTAAAATTATAAAAATATGTTTACAACGTTTAGGCCTTTTTAATTTCTTTCTTACAAAGAAAACGAAGCTGTGCAATTTCTGGCAGAAAAATAAAAAAATACAAATTACTATTGAAGCGTAGATAAGTGAGATCTATTCTAATAATTCAAGATAAAATCGAATAAATGATAAAAGTAAATTAACAAATAACAGCTGCTGTTATTCCATATAAAGCTGTTGATATAAATAGAAAATAAATATTCCTACAAAAAGAGAAAAAACTTAGAATATATACGCTTAAAATTTCTTATTAAATAACATACAAATAGATTCTTAATAGATAAGTCTTCCCAAATATAAGATACAAATATACATCTATTTAATACCCTCATCCAGAAATCGTTACTTTTTTTTTTAAAAAAATTTCCTTCTCTAAATAATTAAGTTTATATGTAAAATGAAGAGAATGCAAAATAATTGTCATTCCATTTTTACCATAAAAATCACAGATTTGTAAATTTTCTTGTTAATAATAACTATTAATATTATATATTTCCATATATACTAATATTATATAATAATAATAATCATCGTAAATAATAATAATTATAATAAAAACAAGTGAAATAGATGAAATATAATGATTCTATGAATCAGCAGGTGGTGCTTCCAACATTTCTTGTAGAAACCTATCAATCGGTGCATCACCAATAATACGAAAGAAAAACAAATGTTCTAAACATTTCAAACCTATCGATCTCAATGCAGGAAGACGCAATAATAATTTTGCAAATCGTCCTGGCTCATTTGGATGTGTTGTTCTTGTATATTCTTCCAAAACACCATAAATTTTCTCACGTAACATTTCCACTTCTTGAATCGATTTAATACCACGTACATCTATATTGGGAATAAAATACAAATAAAATAAGAATTGAAAATAATGATCTCTAATTTAAAATTTTATAATACACGCGTCTATTTCGTCATAGTCGTATTGAGTTGATAAAATTAGTTCCATGAACTAGACAGCGAACAGGTGATTTACATAGCGAATAGATTCAACTCAATTACTGAATCTTTTCTTCAATGTAAGAATGAGAGAATTTGATATAAAGAGCATCAATTTGCTTTTCTTTTATGTATAAAATAATGATTTAATGCGAAAGAATCGAATTTAATACCTGGATTGTATAAAATAATGGCTCGTAAACAACCCAATTCCGTTTTATCCATTTTCATTTCTTTCATTTTATTGACAAGTTCTGATAGGACTCTTTCGTAAATATTACCAACACCTACTGCATTCGCTGTTGATCTATCCGAAAAACAAACAAATTAAAATGAAATTCGATGAAACATTTGAAAATATACTTGTTAACAATTAGACCAGTAGCTAAAACGATACCATCCTGAGTTTGCATCGAACGATGTGAAAATTCCGCTATTAATAATTCATTCCAACCAGCTCTCAATAATAATACTTGATCGGATAATGGTAATGATGTAAAATGAGGTATTAATTTTGCCCATTCCACTAATTGGAATAATTGTTTATTAGTGGCTAAGACAACATTCGATACAGCACCCTAAAATTGGAAAATTGTACTTTATTTCTATATGAATAGTTGTGAATATCACCTCTAATGGAACCAAAGGATCAGTACATTCTACACGTTTCTCAGCTTCAATTATTCGTTCGATAGGCATATCAGCTTGAAGATTTGAAGTTGATTCTACTTCGGAAGTATCGCGATCTTTAGTTCGTTGCCTTTCTTCTTGTACAGCTTCCCTTTTCATTCCCATAGCCAAACATTTTTGATATCTACAATACTGACACCTACAAAAACAAGCAAATTTATCAAAAAACAATATAAGAAAAACAATCTAATTTTTTTTACCTATTTCTTTGGCGTTTGTCAATAATACAATTCTTCTCTTCTCGACAAGCGTACGATAAATCTTTCCTCACAGTACGTTTGAAAAAACCCTTACAACCTTCACAACTGCAAATAAATAAAGAAAGTGTTATTTTTTCTAATTCAAGGATAAGAGATCTTGATTTAAATTGGAAAACGTGTCGTTTTATTTCTTATCCAATCGACGAACTGAATTGTTTAAATGTTAATTATTTCAGTAATAAACTGGTAAAATGGAAATTAATGAATAATAATTTACTGCCAATGAACTTTTAAATTTAAATTATTAATTTACGAAATTTCAATATTGTGTAGAAAAATTACAACGTAACAAGTCTGGCTTTTTGCTATTATGTAATTTCCATCTTTGCAATGTTAGATGATTTTTATATCGTATCGTCGACGAAAAATTATTCTACTCTCCTACAATTACTGCTAAATAGAAGAAATAAAAGAAAATTGAATTTTTTAAACAACCGGGATTCTTTTCTTTACAATTGAATAACCATCATAATTAGCCTTTGAACATTTTTTTTTTTTAAAAAGTACAACAATCATGCTAAAATTGTCGTTTTAATTTGATTGTTTGCGTGTTGTTCTTGGCTTGTTTTATTTTTTTTGTACACGATTTTGCTTTTTTATGAATAATATAAATTTTTAATTGTCTTGTTCGGAGAAAAAACAAGTTGACGAATTTTGTTGTTTTGTTTTTTTTTCAAATTATAGTCACAATAATTTCGTACGAATCAATTCAACAACATTATTGAATGATTGTAAATACCCCTCTTATTATTAGTTGAATTGTTTCTCAATATATGATCGAGAAGAACGCATATTTCTAGAGGATTCGCGAATTTACTGCGTAATTCCGGTTTTATTCTTAGTTCTCGTAGTATTTTTAAGGGTTGATTCAGCAACCCTTGTGTTTCGAATTCTCTACTAAAACGAATAATTTTGTAATACAAGATTTCTACTTCTGTTGCAATCATGTATTTTCCCATTTGATAAAATGCTAATAATGCATATGTTTTTTTGTTCTCTTTAATAACAACAAAAAGAGTTATCACAGTATTATTGTTGTTATCAAAACAGTTTGCCAACTTGTTAGAGGTAAACAGACAATTACGCAATTTAATTTCGAAACAACAAAATCCATCCACCTCAGAGATGTGTGCTAAAATCTTTTGTTATTGTTACTAACGAATAGAATATAGTTTTGTTGTTATAATTATATTTTTTTTATTATTGTTGACAATGCAAGTATGGCTTGTTTGAATGACAATGATACACCATGACCGTGGCCTCTCTTTACACATTTATTAAACACACATGTATTGCATCACAAAACGACCTTGACAATTACGAGAGAATTCTCTCTCTCTATTCTCTATTTTCTATCCATTATTAATGTTAATGATCATATGGCGGATGGACGTTTCTGCCCACAATCCGTAAATCCTGTTATCACATGTTAGACAAATAAGAAAAAAAAAACAATAACCGAAATGTGCCTTTTCACACAATTCGTTGTCAATAGAAAATATGGAATATTTGTCAATGTCAAGGAGTATTATTTAGGAAATCACTATTATCACCATTTTCATTTGTTTAAAGTTTAGAGATAACAATTCGAGCGACTCGATTATTATTAATATTGTTTATTATTATAGAACAATTTTGATAGTAATTGTTTTTGGATATTTGACAATTGGACTACTGTTCTACTCGAATTATTTTTATTTCAAGATTCCGTCACACGATATAATTTAAATAAATTTTCATGTTATTATAATAGTTATTTGAACGTTTCGTGTGAACGGATTCAAAATATCATTCTCTAAAAACGACCTTCAGATTTATATCGTATTAATTTGATTATAATCGATATTTGTTGATTGGGTCCTTCTATTGCAATTACCGATATATATTTTGCTAATAAAAAAAAACAATTGAAAAAACTATTTTTGGTAATTTTCGCTTCCTGTGTGATGTGATAATCAACCATTATTGACCTTGTCTATCGAACAAATTCCGCATACCAAATTCTATTGGCAAAAATTTCGTTTATTGCGCCTATGTTTTATAGATTATCGAAAAATTCAATAAGTCATAAAACCTACAAAAGAAAACAAAAAAATTAATCGATTATTTTACCTGTAAACACCATAATGTTTGCCACTGGCTCGATCACCACATATCGAACATAAATGTTTAGAACCACTTAATGGATGATTTGGTGGATATGGTGAACCAGAATTTTTATGTTGATTATTATTATTATTACTACCACCACCGCCACCACTACCAGATGATGGACTTAATAAACTACCATGGCCTAATGAGAATGAGCCTGGACTATTCGGACCTTGAGGACTAAATTGGCCTAATGTTGAAGCATCCGGTTTCANNNNTCTAAATTTCAACAGTTCTAAATTTAGATAGTTTTTTTTTTGGGGGAAAATTTCGAAGATTTCTGCAATTTCTTGGAACTATTTTGAACGATATTCGGTTCAATATTTCCTCTCTAATTTGCCGTCTTTTTTTATTTATTATTATTATACCGATTTGACCTGTAGACGACTTTTGTTCAAGGTTTAAACGTAAACACGCCATAGTAAAACTATTAATGTTAGGAAGCGGCAAACTATTATTAAAATTAACATTCAAAAAGAAACAAAACTTCGTCAAGGTCGATATTGTATAAATATATATATATAAAATATCACCGAATTGTTTTAATGATTAAAAAATTTAATTAAACTTTCTAATCCAAGGATGTGAAATAACAACAAATTTGGAAAATTGCAAACTTGGGAATTTCACAGAAAATCAACCCCTAGTTAAATGGAAAACCGTCTGACAAAAAAGGATTAATAGACAAACATCCAGACGAGCAGACAAACAGATGGTTCGATTTTTTGCAAAAGGAAAACCCCTTTTCGTCCAAAAAAATAACATCAATTCAAATAGTGGTATTTTCCTATTTATATATCAATAAAAAACAAAATCTATATCATTTTATTTTAATTCATAATTGGAAGAAAATCGTTAATAATCCTTGACCTACGATTATGCTATGTCGCCTAAATATCAAGTTTAATAACCGTGTTTTTCTGGAAGACTATAAATATCGAAAAGGAAATGTTGGGAATTTATCAACAATCAATCAATATTTCAAGGTTATGGAAATTGTCGAAAATCGTCAAGGAAAATTTCTCAATCAATTGTGAACTTTCCCTATAATATAACCTAATAATCGAACAAAATACCTTGAGATAACGAGAATCTCGTGCTGTAAATTTGATAATATTTCCCAATAAGAAAATCACGTGTTTATATTGGAAAACAATTATATAAAAATTGTAATATAATTCAAGGATATATTCGAAAACATCGAAAATTATAAACGAATTAAAACAATTATTCTTGTACGAGACTGTAATTTCGTTAATTACCCAAGGACATGTGGGGTGATCCATAATTGGCAAGACTTCTGCTCCAATGTTGGGCCCCTTGAATGATGGCCGTGACGGACATCATCGGTTTCTCTTTCTTTATCATTTTGATTTGTTTCCCTTACCCTCTTTCTAATCTTATTTATCACAGCCCCGAATAAATAAACAATCACAAATAATAGCACAATACTTTTCAAATTAATTAGTAAAATCACAAATTATTTTTGTTCACTGGTAACAAAAATCGAGATGGTTTGTTCTTATATGATAACAACTAATGGACTCTGTGTGTGCGATTTCGTTGTTTTATTCATTTATGTTTTTTAATAGCCACCAAACAATTGTTGTTTTGTTTTAATCAACATTATACGAGATAATTCAGTAACAACGGACATATCCCCCTATCACTACATTGTTTCCCTATTTTTGGAAAGTTTCGTTTTTTCTCGTCGAACTTTTGTTTTATTTCGTTATCTTTTAGATGAAATTCGATTTGATGATGATCATTTGCAAGTTTGTCACAATCAAACACTGTTTTCACAATTCGATTGTGTTTTGTTTATGATGATAGTAAAAGGATAGCCCTTCATAGCTATCTTGTCAATTTCGACAAACTTAATGAAACACTGAACGATACTACAACACAGTTGTACGTAGAAATCGCGTCTGGCGATATTCCACGCCGCACAACCGACCTCGACTGTATATAGGAGAGAAGACACATATACATATAGACGATATATGCGCCAAAGAGTGGAGCTTTCTCTGTTTTTGTGTTGAGCACATTTGGGGAAGTTGTCGCCGCCACCACCGCCACTACCCAATGATTATGATAGTGGAAGTAAAGTAGGGTTGGAAAATAGGGAGCAAAGGGAGTAGACGACGCCATCGCCGCCGACGGCGTTACCCTGTCTACGGATATTATCCCGAAATTCTTTTTATTATTCAAACCCTGTCTACTATCACAAATGATACAATTTTGTAATTTTAGAATAACAAAAATTCGATAGGTGTTTGGTTTTTTTGGCGAGTTGAACAACAACAAAAAAAAAAAAAACAATAATCCAAAACGTGCAAGTGAATGGAGCCAAATTTATGAATAATATAGAAATATTCGCTTGAAAACTTGGCTAATTTTAATTTAACAAAATAAATAAATGAACTGTAGAATATTCACATAAACACAGTCATTTTTTTTTTGATATTTGTTTCATTTTCGAAAATAAACAAAAACTAAACTGCATTTTTTCGATTATTTTAAGACCCTCGACATTAAAACATTTTTAAGGCCAACCGCACACGACCTAAAAAACGGTATAAATCACCCTATCAACTATCGTTGAAAATGTGGTTCCATATTTATCGTTCCAGAATTTCTAGATGGTGGACAAATGGACATTTTGTCGTGTATGGTAGACTTTAATTGGAAAAAAAATTATAGATTTTCCAGAATAATTGGTCCTTTCAATTTCAATAATGCATCAATAATTCTGACAATGAGTAATTAATGTCTCGCCTGTAAATTTCCCCGAAAAAACTTTACTAATTTCTAAATACACACATATATGGTAATTCAATTATTCATATTATAAAACAATAAATATAAAAAAATCACAATGATCTTGACGTTGTTGAAATAATATTTGCACTAATCTTTCATGGGACATGAATCATTCAATATGACAAACAAGAAGATTCCTCAGACAGAAATAAAAACAACGTATTATGGAAAAAACCGTATAAAAATGATAGAAAAATATTAGGGCGAGAACTTCATTCAAGATTTCATTGTGGAAAACTTCCATATCATCTAATTTTAAAATATAATTATCGACAAATTATTTTAAATTCGGTTACATCCAAAATAAGTTGCACTACATCTATACAATAAGAGCAGAACAAGTAGCAACATAGGTAGAACTAAAATTTTGCTTGTGTTTTAGTTTAATGGAATTTGTTTGATTGATGTGAAATTCGTGAGCCCGACAAAGATAGAAA
>JAZBGZ010000907.1:3306-17899 GCA_037414795.1 Stenodera caucasica | reverse complement strand
CCGATTTTTTTATGTGTCAAAACAAATATATGTATAGTTCATGTCATTTACGGTAGCCAAATATAAACTGAATTTATTATCTAATTCATTAAAAACATTGAACAGATGCTTATTCAATAATAATTCACGAATTACGAAATATTTGATAATGATACTCACATGATAATGCAGTTAGTGCTGCGTATATAAGCCAAGAGCCAACTTGTTCGTCCAAATAAAGCAACAATTAAAAATATTGTTTGATAATAATGAGAAATTTGTGATGGGGGCGAAGTTATTTTCAATGAAATTAGATGAAATGCGAAAAGGTGAATATTATAAATATACAGATTATGGATGATTGTGATAATGTATGTTTGAATTTGATTTGCAAAAAATATTGATTTTTTTTGTTGTTTTTGTTTTTAAATTATTATTATCGTATTTTTTCAATAATAATAATGATTAATTAATTGTTGTTAATTTGTATGTTTGGTGATCTTTTTATTTGAAAGGGTTCATATCCCTATCACGACACATTGCAGTATCTATGGTTGTTTTAAGAAATGAGTGGAAACCAGCCGCAATTTTAGCATGTGGCTGTTCGATACCACTCGTTTAAAGTGACACTGTTGTCTTGATTTGGAGTCTGGTAGGTCTTTTTTTTGGTACAAAAAAAGTTACAAATCTGCAACAATAATAACAAAAAAACAAAACTAGACCAAACAAAACAAGCAACAAAACAACCACCCCCTCATACACGTTCATACATACATATTGATTAGTATTAGTTAATTTTACCTTGCTGTAAGCCCATTTTTGTTGTTGTTGTTGTTATTTTCTGGTATTGGAAAACTTGTTAATAACAGACACTTACACAACAATCAACAACGTATTTCGGAAGTGTAATGTGGAATTATCGATCGGTCTGTACGACTACAAACCTACAATGAACTTTGTTATAGGGGGGAAAAATCGGCACCGGCGTTTCTAGGACGCAACTCGTCCATCCTTCCAGGATTATGTCACAATATCAAATTCGCAATAAGGACAAAGATGGGGCGAACTGATTTAGGATAAACTACGCGTCAATCATTCAAAAATTCAAATTAAATATGTAATATAAACAACGTAAATTTAACATGTCGACCAATTATAATTTGACCCAATTTCATTGTTTATATCCCATAAATAATCATCAATTAGACAATAATCGAGAAATAATTGAAATAATCTCAATTTCATTAATGATAATCATAATAATTCGACTTACTTGTGATAAAATTGTGAATTGCGAACGTTACAGCCATTGAGGTTAGTTTACGAAACGTCACTTGCCGTTGTTTGACTCGCTCTTTGTCTAACTAGCAATTTTTCTGATAGTTCTATCTTCTATTATTTGGGTGTTTTAAATGGCCAACGCTGACCAATCATCGCATAAATCGAGAAAATAATAATTTCGTATTATATTTATTATTAATTAAACATAAACAATGCGTTATCTCGTTATCAGATAACGTTATCAATAAATACACATGAAATAGAGTTATCAGGATAGGTACAACCGGTTGTTTGTTTACCGGGTGATTCGGATAAGATTGGGGTGCGACAAGGATCACAGCATAAAATAAACGAGTCAAACAAGAATAAGAATATCACTTCAGCTCCTTATATAATATTCTAATTTGGAGTCAAATTTTATTCTTATTATTTATATTTTATTGGAGTTAAGTGTTGGAATGAGTCAATTGGCAAATTTTCAAATATTACTCTGATTGGATTATGAGAAAATTTCGAAAATTCATGTAGATTCTCATCAGTTTATTTTTAGTTTAATAGCCTGTAAAATTGAAGTGGTACTGTCAGAAATGTGGCTAAAAATACAAAATTAGTGGGTGTTGCTGCCATATTACATGATGTAAATATTTGTGAACTTGTAAATATGAGCCAAAAAAATTGCGTATTTGTAACGTCATTTTGCTAGGCCTCAACAAGCACCTTTTATAGATAGATTTTTAAAAAATTGCCTCTGATGATTTGATTCGGTTACAATGATCTTACTAACTAGAAATTCGAACATATTATTGAGAAGAGATAGAATTTTTTTGATTTTTAGAGTTATCTGGATAAGCGTTAATTTTTTACTTCCAATTCTGATATTTATCGTGTTGAAAGTTATAATAATTATATTAATTTCGGATTCTTTGCAAAATTAAGATTTTCGAAAATTTCAGAAATTAGAAGCCATCTATGTTTTGTCGTAGTGAGCTTTCTGTATAGGATGCTGTTTAGTAATCTCTAGTTCGGCTTCAGTATTGCAGATGGCGCAATAATTCGATTTATAAGGAAGAATTCAGATTTAGAGGATGAGAACCAAAAAATTGAGACAAAAATTATTTTAATTGACGCGAAACTCACAGATTTATTCATCTGAATAATGATAACGATTCATTATATTTGTACAACTTATAATTTTGTGGAAGATTTTCTCATTTTCTGCTGTTCAAATTACTTTTCAGAAGTTATTATTGTCTTTCCATTCACTTGTTTATAGTTATTGTTGATTATTTCCAATGCAAACTTTAACAATTTAAAGTTAGTAAGCCGTTTTGTAGTCGTATTCGTCCAAAATAACGAAAATCTCGAATTGGTTGTGCTCGTAACATCTTAAATGAATTTTCTTATTGTCAAAATCCATACTAATTTTCCCATACATAATTTCCATGTATTCGATAGGTTTCGATTTGTTTGAGTAAATCGTGAAAAGACTGTAAAGTCAAATTTTAACGATCTAAAGATGTTCGACAAAATGTAAAACTCATGTAGTATAATAAACGTTTTATAGCTAATTGTCATTGGTTTATGATACAAATATGGCGTAGTGGTCTAGTTTAAACATGATTGGTCCCTAGAGAGAATCGAGGGACCATAAAACGATACCGAGAATGAGTATATAAAATTCCAAGGCGGATATTGTTGCTGAACTTTACTAATAAAATGTAATTGTTTTCTAGTTTCTTACGAATTAAAATAGGGGAAAATGTGATAAAATCAGATTACTACCAATAATTCTCATCAATAATAATCAAACCACTTTCGTATTTATTTATCGATTTATTTATTTATTTTTATTCGGGGTGTAACTGTATCGATTATCATATTCTTGGTTTAAACGGGGAAATTGTAGCGAAAAACGCAAAAAATCCTTGTTTTTATGTTGAATTATTCTACATAATCGAATGATCCCGACGAATATTTAAAATAACTGCCGTTTCCAACAAATATTTTCATAAATCTATCAATGATGATTGCCGTTCCGGAACTGATTTCATATAAAGTTACGTATACCAACAACCAACTAGTCACAGTCTGGCCGAACTGGGGTTTATATGCAAAAATTTTCAACCGAATTCATACTCGAGAATCAATCAGAACCCACTGAAATTTATGACTTTCGTCGACAAAAAAAAATCACCTCTCCTTCACATCATCGTCGAACTGTACTGGAGCGAAATTCCCTATTTAAATTGTTTGAAATTGTAATTTCTGTAATTCTTAATTCTGAATTCAATGCGGGCTGTGTTTAAATATCAACCTATAAAGCGATGTTATCGCGTTTTCTAAGTGATACCGCAACGACTTAACATTAAGATACGCCATTCCAGTTTTAATTAGGATGAGATGCTTAATTACTGTACACGCCAAGATCGACGTGCTTCGCCTAACGAATACACTGCAAAAATCTTGCAACCGCCCCTGAATTACAAAAAAATCGATAAAAATTTAAAAATTCCATCATTATTTAATATTATAATTTTTAGAGTAAAAATGGTGGAGGCGCCGGGCGACTCGTTTTTTTTCTCTAGCGCATTTAACGTTGATTTTTCCGCTATTACAGCCGGATTTTGTTAAATTAACAGCGTACATGTATCTGTTTTTGTTCTATTTGAATATTCCAAGCTTGTGCGAAGCTTAGTTGTTCTGTCTCGCGACTCCTTTAAGTGGAAGTGGCTCGTCTCCTCAACACTAATTGCTCATATCTGAACATTAACATGCTAATTGGTCTCTTACTTTATTACATCCTGTTCGAGTTGAATATGAACGTGAACATTACATTCGTACATGCATCTCTGATAGGGAAAATTGAAAAAATTCCGACACAAAATTCAACGTCAAGACAAAACAATTCAAGTATAGAGACGAATATCGTAAAATGTATTTGCCTATTATAAATCGTTTAGCGATCCGGGGGTTAGGTTGTTGTTTAACACAGAATAAGTGAGAGAGAGGGGTGTGGAAATGGGAGCCCGCGGCTATTCAGATAATGAACCGAAACAACTATCAGTGTTTTATATACACGCCAACATCGTCACTATCTCCGTCTTATCCATTAGAATCCGATCTTTTTTCGATATAAACGCGTTTAGTTATATTGAGATTGTGTAGAATAGACACTTGATCAATTTGAGTACTGGAATAGATACACTTGATGGTAGATTTCGGCAACAAAGCCGATTATTCGTTGACAATTGTTTTATTTTTCTGGCCGTTGTCTTGGTATCAATATCGACTTAGAATCGAGTGGATTTTATTGGGAATTTGTGATAGGGGGGAAAAAATTCAAGAAAGATCAATTTATAATAGTGGGCGGCAACTCAATATTTAAAGCTCCATATTTTCCTAAAAGCTATACCCAAGCTATACACATATTGGTTTGTTGTTGTGGACGAGAATCAACTTTCAGCTATAATATTTAAATTTTGCCTATACGGCAATACTCATGGGAATGTCCTATCTTTATTCTATATGATTTATTTTATATTGTTCCGATTTTTTTATTTTTCGGATAAAATTTTTCCACAATCGCCCATTTTTTTATCACGAAAAAAATATGCATTTTGATAGAAATTTCCGTATTCAATTACTACAACAACAAGCAATGTTGTTAAGTAACTTGGATTAGGGAAACAGTATTTTAATTGTGCATTAAATGGTAGCTACCCGAAACAGTAGCGGCTCGTCCAATTCTCGGATAATTAAAATAGCGGATAATCGACTTTTAGATTTGATTATTGTATATGTCGTAATTGGGGGTGTTTAGTCGTTATCGACGATGTTTGTTTAAGGGTAGCGAGTCGCCCGTGGTTGTTCCCGTTCACCTACACAATTTACAAATTGTGAGTTAAGCGACCCACCTAACAGGGTTAGGCGCGTGTCGTCTATTTTACATTGGGGGTGGTGGCGAAGAGCGCCGCAACAGCCGCCCGGGGACACTTTAAATAGCTTCCATTTCAACCCAATAAACATGCAAAATACCTTATTATTTCGTGTATATTAAAAAAAAAACAAGGGTGCATTTGCGCCACCACCGACTATATAGATTTCAATTATTGGAATTTTCGTGAATTTCGTGCGACAAATCTCGAGATTTGTTTATTCAACATAAGTTTTCCTGGCGACAATCTGAAAGTTGCCACAATTGTTGTTGTTTTTGTTGTTAATTTTCAATGTAGAAAATGGAAAATTTGAAGGCAGAAACTGGAGGTGGAGAGTTTTCATATTACCAGGCAACATTTCCGGGAGCGGTTGGCGCGGAAGTGCCGCCATTGTGTATAATGTCGTAATTAACAAACTAAACTTAACATGTGCTTTCCTGCCGCCATTGTACTCTTTAAATTAATGGTCCGGTTTCCTTTCGATATCAAACTCTATATCAAGTGACCCGTGCCGGACGACAGGCCGCTGAAAAGCCGACGGATTTCCATTTACATATACCGACCCCCTGTTCAAAACGAAAACAATATAAATTTTCCGTCTATTATTTTATTGTGCACTGATAATTCATAATTTGCGATATATTCGAATTTTATTACATTCAAATTTATTGTTATCGATTGGGAATAATTCAATATTTAAAAATGTACTCATTTTCGATTATTATAGAATAACTGAAATTTATTTAGGAAAATTAAGAATTAGTGGAAACTGAACAAGGACCAAAACAGAAATCATATATCAAATACAATAAGATATATGAATCACTGAGACACATTTTATGCAAATTAACGCAAAATCTCATACATAGAGATTGCCGGTTTTGCGCGAATTGGCCTTTATTGTGGTGATTGTTAGGGGTGGAAATCTACCAAAATATACCAAACACACATACACAGGGTCAACACGGACTGCTTACAGTTCGCTTTCGAGCATATATCCATATTAATGTTACCATATTTCATTATCTCATTCATATGGAAATCTCAAACAATTAGTCAAAATTCCACCACCGTTATTCGCCGTCGCGATCCCACCATACAACAAATCTGTATTGTCTTATTCGCAATTTTCGAATTTTCCGGAAAAAAAAACAACACCGGTGAAAAATGATACTATGTCAATAATAATGGAAGGGGCATAAGGGCAAAAATAGGGAAGCCGACCAATGACTGATGGCCGAATACATGAATTTCGGATTAGCAGATTTTCCAGAATAACAAATATTCGATCCTCGGGCGAAATAATTCCAAAAAAAACTCGATAATTTCGCGTTGGGGTCAAAAATAAGAATTTAGTTGAATTTTTTTCAGCATTTTTCAAAAATTCTGCTCAAGGCTTCCTTTTTCAGCTTGGAGTTCACTCGATGAAATTTTATGGGTTATTTTAGCCTTCTTGTAGAAAAAGCCGACATTTGTGGTTCGAGAGTATTTTTGGCTCAATTTCGAGTTTTCTTTTCCCCGCTCCAAAATCACGATCTATCGTAGGAAAATCCATCTAATAAGGCCAACAATATTGATAAGAGTTATATTTTAATTAAATTACATAAAATATATACAAATCGCTTAGTACAAACACCCTTAAAATACTATTCTCTGTGGTGGCGTACTTCTCGTATTAAGGGATGTTTTCGAATAGGGTGAATATATTAAGTTTGCTTTACATACATATGTATATCTCCAAATTGATTTGTCACAGACGAATAAAGCTGCGGTCGTGATGTTTTCGATGATAACTATCAATTAATCCAGCAACACCAAAAAGTTGAACTATACAAAAAATAATCCAGCGACTTCTAACAATTTCAAAAATTTCAACAAATTCGCTTTAATTATAATTAATGATTGCTTTTAAGTCGGATTATTAGTTGTGTAGTTTTGAGGGGGATTAAGTTGGGAATTCGGCAACAGTTTGGGGGGCGCTGAATTTTCAAGACGTCCCCAACACATTGACAGCCGTCATAGAAAGTTATCTCGACCATACATTCCACTAATAAATTCTCGATACAAATCGTATTTAATTTTTTTTTTCTCCCATTTTACATTTTATCTATCCGATTCGTACTAGTAATAATTTTTTTTCCACACAACTTTCCACGGGGATATGTCGCCAGTTAAATTCAATTTTTTTTTTTTGTATTTTTCGAAATTCTCTCTCCATCTCTGTTGTGTTGGCATTTATAAATACCGATGTTTGTTCAGCAGAATATTCGATAAATTCGTCAGGTGCCATAAATTTTTCAGCCACGTAACAATGAAGTGATGAGTTAAAAGATTGAATTTTTGAATTATTGCCAAATGTTGACGATAAAGCTATGACGTGCTGTTGAAATATTGCACATTGTTCGGTTTTCGCACCAAAAAGCGCAATCCTCAAAATAATAAAATTCGAAAAAAAATTCGGTATATTTAAAATATAAATCCACCACCGAGAGAGTCTATTTCGGAATATCCATCGAACTATAAACGGCTACAAATGGCTTTTAAGTGTCATTTTTTAAGAATGATCACCTCGCCTAATCGATTCAGATTTAGTTTTAGTTAGAGGACGTTGATTTAATAAATCGAATAAATGACGTTTTATTATAATATATGACTAGTCCATATTTGTGCGATTTATTACAACGAAATTCTCACCCTTATCCATATACGATTTAAAGTTGATCCAATCAATTGCCATAGTGTTGAGTTATTGGTATCGTTTGGATACAATCTATTAGATTGATTAAACTTTTCGCTGCAGTCTCCTCCACGATACGAGTCGGAAATATGATTGGAATAGAACATACCGAACTTGGATCAAGTTCAAACCCATCAATATTATTACCTAATCAACTCACTCGTATTATTATTATTATTATTATTATTATTGTTGAGGTAGCGGGCGATCGGTCCGATTCGGACGGCCCTTTATAGATTCATTGAAATTTGCCTTCATAATTGACGTATACGGATCAGGGCAATATGGGCCGGCGAACGTGCCGAATTAAGAGCGCAATGTTAGTCAGTCGGCTTTCTGTTTTTGAGAAATGCGGTCGGAATCCATTTGTGAGATTAAATTTGTGATTCATTGTAGCGGAATGGAGAGTTGTCACATATGTCGGCTCGGTCTCTGGCTAAGTGGATAGTTACGTTATGTAGAAAATATTTTAAAAAGCAAAAACCAGCAGCCCGGCCCCGTCGAAAAGCTTTCTATTCATTCCGTATTTTTTGATTTACGTTATATGCTCACCGTATTTATTGTTTTACTCGTTTCACTAACACACTAAACTGAAAGTTTAAATTTGAACAAAAAAACAATTTAGAAATATCGGCCGATTCGAACTTGAATCGTAAATAGCGCCAATTCGATCGGACGCATCCAAACAAAAAGATTAGATAATTATTGATTTATTGTCGCTTAATCAGGAAATTTTCATAAGTCATTATCTTCGCAACCCCTTCAAGTCTAATGGCGGCAATAAAGAAATCTGCGCGGTCACTAGAATTATCGCTTATCATCTATTGATGGAAAATTTCACAAAATAATCGCCCCGAAAAAAATCATATTTATTGTATATTTAGCGTTTTGTTAATATTGTTGGCCCTGACATAGAAGGGGGTGGTGGTGGTGAGCTGGAGCTAGTATCGTCGAATGCAACTCGCTTATCACAGCATTCGCAGACCATTAATTCCAAATCATGTTACCGGGATTCAAACATTATAAAATGATCACTTCATTTCACAACCACCTATTGTTTAAGAGAGGGTTAAATAATTGAATCAAGCATTTCCGGTCTGGATGATGGCTGGAGTGCGACAATGGTCGCATTGTTGAATTTTATCTGCGCTATACTCATTAGAACAAACGACATTAATTTAGTTTTGCGGGACAGATTTTTCAAAACTACCCTCAATATGTTATAGATCTGTGGAATTTTTCAATATTGGATGAGTTTCCCATGTCGTCTATTTCAACATCATAATTATGATATTATCGAATCCACCCTTAGATATATATATAATGAAATATAACAACGAAATTGTCTCCCATGTAATCCTATGATACGGATTACAATTCAAACTGGCCGCTTTTACAAGGCATAACCAATCCATTTTGATTGGTTCAATGATTTGTATGAATTGAATACGATTGGTTATGCTTCGACACGTGACTCTGATTATTCGTTGCCTATGGTTCTTGTTAGTTATTTCCTATATAGATCATTGATTTTTAATAGGATGTTACAAATTAATCTTTTACAGTTGGCCCTTTTCGAAACGTCAATTGACAAGAAACTTCTGCGAACACTACAAAAATTATTATTGAATTAAAGTGGAAATTTAAGCTGTTCCTTATTGAAATTGTTCATTTCACAACTGTGAGTGACTTAAGTCAGTGGCATATTGAAGTCCCATCTCTACTGAGGCTCGCGAAATTTATTCCGTTTTGAGAACCAACTAGAAAAATAATTATCAAGTTCACTTGAATTATTGTTCAGTTAAAGGCAGCTTTACACTATTCAGAATTTTGGTAATATTGTAGTTTACGTTTTTTGACATCCCACCCAATAGGCAGGACAATCGAAACAATCGCCAATTATTCGCATTTTATTGTTGGAGAACGAAATAGAAAAGTTGACAGTCATTGATTTATCCCACCTGTTACCTTGGCAACCACCTTATAACAATTTTGTCATAGCGCGAATAGGCGTGATATCTCAAGCCTCGCCCATGTCCTTCCAAAAGTGAACGATTCATAATAATCGCTTCGTTGTAGTCTTTCCGCAATCCGAATGATTTCGTTTTTTCGAAAATTATCAAGAAAGAAAAAGGGCAAATCGCTTATAGATATTTATTGATTTGTGTGATTATTATAATCTTTGTTGTATCCCGTCGATATAGTCGCTCTAGTGCGGCCACAGCCTAACTCAACAGAAAAAATATCCTTTTCAACATTATTAAGTCAATTTTCTTTTATTTCATGGAATTATAATTCCAACAATGAAGAATTCTTTTGTTCAAACAAATTACTTTTGTAATATTTTGATGAATCTCTGCAAAGGAGTAGAGGTGAGTTTGAAAAAAATTTTAAGGTATTTATAATTTATTTTCGAATAATACAGAATATTGCACAAAAATTCAACAAAAATCAACAAATCGCTATAATTATTTTACAATATTTACAAAAAAAATCAGCCATCTCTATATCGATCAATAAATAATTGTTTATTGCTAAATTTTGTTAGATGAAATTGCTGGAAAGCAAAGTGCACACAATCTAACAAGGAATTTGTTTATAATTTTTACATTTATTAATAATTTCTTATAATATACATATTGATGAATTTAGTTAGAATTCTTTTTAATTTGATTCTCATCGGCCTCTTTGTCCTGATGGGCCGTCATATGTCTAGTCAGATGATGCCGTTCCCGGAACGATTCCGCACATACCGGACATTTTAATTTTTCCTCACGTCGCCGTCGATTCATATCAACTGAATCATTTTTATGATGCGATCGCATATGATAAACTAAATCTGATGTCATACGAAACGAAATATTGCATTTAGCACAGACATTTTGGGCCGGTAATGATAACGCCGCCAATGATGGCGGTAATAGGGATGTTATAATAGCAGCTGGGGTCGCCACATTATTACCACCACCGCCACCACCACCACCACCACCACCGCCACTATTACCGCTCACCGAACTAGTAAGTTTCAACATTTCTGGATTACCGTTAGTTGGAAACTGTTGATAATTGTACGCTGTTAAGTCTGGACGATAAATTGGACGAAGTTTCGTGAAATTCGGCTGGATCAGATCATTGGGATGTTTCAATAGAAACGGTCCATCCAGATTTGTTGTTGTTGTTGTTCCTGTTGTTGTTGATGTTGTTGTGAAATTTTCCGGTAAAAAACCCGATTGATATGCATTGATTTGTTGTTGTGTTTTAAATAAATGATTCGACGACAACATATTCGAATAATTTCGATTAATAATCGGCGGGGATGGACTTAACGAATTTTGATAACTCAAATCAGGACTTATCGATAGATTCGGCGATAATCGTAAATCTTTATTGCTCAAATTTACCTTAGTGAAAGCACTTTTTTGTTCACTAGAAGCTGATAGGAGCGTTTTATTGCGCAAATCGTCCAAATTTCTCGCGTTTATCAGGCCTGGATCGTCGAAAATTTGCTGTTTTTGTGTTGGAAAATACCGATGATGCGTCTTTATAAATTCTTGATTGTTACCAACTTCGATTTCCTCGTCTTCATCAACACTCTCATTATTATTATTATTATTATTATTATTATTGTTGTTGCAGATTTCGTTGAATTTCTCGTAGTTGTTTCGCAAAATTTTCGACTGTTTCTGTTTCAATTTTTCATCGGGCAACATCAGGAATGCCACATCGAATGGCCGTTTGATCGTCGTTTTAATTGACGTTATTTCCGGTTGTTGGCCACCACAATTTCCGTTTATTCCCAAATCACTTTTAATATCGTGCTTACGATTGTTTATATCCATCATTATTGTTCACTTACACTGATTTTTTGGGCACAAATTCGGTTATAATTAACGTGCACTATTCTCGGTGATTTCTTTAGTTTAGGTTTAAGGGTTGAATTGTGTCCGGTTAGACGGCACAACGCTTAATGTGGAAAAACATACTCCCAACGTCCAAATATTGTTAGATTTTACAACCTACCCTTAAAAGCAGCTGTATTAAAAGTGTACCACCCTCTCGCTATTGTCGAACAAAGACAACAACAATTGTAAAGCTATACATATTAGATAAAGATAGATAGATGTGTATTTAGAAAAGCTTATTTCCTATGTTGTATAGCCCTAAACCTTCCTATAGGGATGAAACGTAAGTTTCAGGGTAGAATCAGACCAATAGAGTTTTAGAGAGAGGCGGAGCTTTCAAATACGTTTGTCCAATACGGTTTTCAATGTTACTAGAACGTTTAGAATGTGAAATTTCAGTGTTCATATAGTTGTATTGTTGAGAATACGCTTTCGAAATGTATTCAATAAACACAGATTGTTGAGTTAATCAAATTTATGATGCATTTTTTCCACTATCACATTGGAAAATATGTAAATATAATTAGTACTTGATGAAATTTGATTTTTCGATGCCGTATATCTAAATTATAATGACAACAAAACATATGACGTCCCAGAAAAATCTCAAGCGAGACGATGACAGAAATAAAAATGAACACTATAAATTTCCTAAGTATTTTTATCAAAAATCACCTATTTCATAGCTCTAAACATTTTGAATTCACATCTTTAGATCTCTAAAGAATCGAAAATTGCAAAAATTTCTTAAATAATGTTTTAACGGTTGAAAGAAATCAATCAAAATTAATTTGAGGCGGTAATTTGGAAAATAAAATGGTTCTATATTGAAGTATAGAACAAACATATTCAATTGTTTTTCAAATTTCCCAAAATCTGGCCCCTATTTATCCATAAAGATCTATTGTTTAGCTCTAAGGAAAATTTTGCTAGATTACAGTAGAGATGGGATATATTTAGAATACTTTCAACACATCAATTGATGTGTTGGCCCATCTCAAATTGAATTTGGTTCCTACTTAAAGTCTCATACAAGCCTAAATTTTGGATTCATAGCCAACTCATATTGAACTCTTTAAATTAGTCGAAAAAAAATTTCGAGTGCCTGATTTTTCCGGATTTTAGGCCGTATAATCGTACAGCTTTTCAGCTAATACTGCTAATCCCCAACCAAATAAAAACAGACAGACCCGGTCCTATTCGATTCTTATTTAGGGGTTGGTGGTGGTGGTTCTCGAAAACACCTGCTATGTGGTAGTTTCACATATGGTCCAGACTATAGTGTCAATGGATATCCCCTATTGTTCCATATAAAATCCCATTCAAATTGAACATATTGTAAAGTATTTACTATATTTATAGATTTTATTATTATTATTATTATTATTACTATTATTATTAATACAACCCTAGCTAACAATACATCATTTGGAAATCGTCTAAAATATTTTTCGATTAAATTTCCATTGGAAATTAATGATTGAAACAACAATTTTTGAAATGACTTTTAAAACGTCTCCATTCCAACCATTAACTAGTAGATATAGATAGATGGATCTATAATCAATTTATTTGTTCAAAGCAAATTGTGATTTGATTAAAGAAAATGATTAATGATAATCGATGATGTTATTACCATAAGTTAACCAACCAAAAATTCGCCACTCTCTTTTCTACAATATATATTCTCCAAAAAACAAAAAATGATAATTTTCGATAAATAATATATTTATTGGATGGCTAGATTCCAGACAAAAAGCAGGTTGTTTTTACACAGGGTGAGGGGTGTATAGTTGTCGAAAATTTCGACAACATATGGACAAGTGGTATTATGTATAACCCTGGAGACCTGTCAAAACCTATTTATATAACCGTACAATAATACATATGAGCCGTGGATCGGACTCAAGTACAGATCCATAGAAACATCCCCCTTTACACTTTTATCAGTGCTACCAACCCTAGCACCCTTCAGCATGACTCCAGGTTAGAAAAAATGGTCATTAATATGATGGAGAAGTCGTACAAGCAATTTTTGGAGGCGGGAAAAATTTTTTCGCTCAAAAATTGAGCCCTATATTTTCGAATTCCAACATTTACCATTGATTCTCTCCCACTCCAAGTCTGTTTAAATTATTCTATTTTTGTAATAATTTTTTTTGATTTTTCGGGCCATAATTCAAGATCTGCTGGAAAACCTGCTCTGTTATTGCAAAAATTTTGGGACTTCTTGTTGGGCTAAATGGATGTAGACAAAAGCGATTTGGTGTATTTTGAACACGACAAAGTGATCGATGGGCCGGACCACCGAGGTCACATGTGCTTATAATTGTCTTCAATACACTAGAGTTTTACAATTTCGTTTTGGGAATTGGCAAAGCGAAAAGTCAAGTAATTTTGATAGGTGGATAATTCAATCGAAATTGATGAGAAATCCAATCATCCAAACTTTTATGTTTCGATTTAATTACGTCTAATTATAGAAAAAAACCGATTGAATTTCGGTTGGTTATGGGGGATTTTCTCGCATTTTTCTGTCCGAAAATAAATTAATTCGAACAATCACAGTCAATGTTCAGTCAACTATATAAAACTCGGTTGCGACAACCTTCTTCGATTAGTGAGTGGCGCAAACTTCTCCAGGGATTTAATCGGATTATGTGTTTTTACACCATCTGAGCTAAAAACAAGCCCAATTGACTTGAGATTTGTTTCTGTCTGTTACGCTCCACTTCATTCTATCGCAATTTTGCCATCCA
>JAZBGZ010000906.1:0-26228 GCA_037414795.1 Stenodera caucasica | reverse complement strand
GCTAATGATTTCTAATGTGGTAATAGTCATGACTTTGAACTAAAGATCGGATCAATGTACGCTTGATTACGTCGCGTTTGTTGCGACATTATCTAGTGTGGTGACAGCTTTAATTACCGCTTAATTTGTGGAAACTTCGAACAATCGGATTACTATTAACTTCACAAACATAAATTCCCGAATCTGACGGTTTAGCTTCTTTGATTACCAAAACCCAAACATCACCGCCTGTTGGAGCATTACGATCATCATCTGATACAGCTGAAAATCAGAAATTTATTAATTAATTTCAACTTAACTGAATGATTTTCAGGTTAATTAATAAATAATGTCAGCAAAATGATTAGAGCTTTCGTTCATAATTAATCAAGTTAATGGACAAGTTTTTTTAGTGACTTTTATTTTATTCAGATGGTATACTTGAAAGAAGAGATATAGTTTATCAAAGACTTTGATTGGGAAGTTTTATTTTTGCGGGTCGAAAACGATTTTTATCATCATAGAAGAGAAATTGAATTTCCTGTTCAATTTGTATTTTCGATCATAAACGTAAAGAAAATGAGAATGTCAATTTTTGATATTTTCAATCAAAAATAATCTCGATTATGATATTGATTTGATTATTTATTGATGAGTCTGTTGAATTTCAACAGAATCGAAATTTGAAATTGAGTTAGATCCGAATTCAGATTAAGATTGACGTCTGAATTCGGGATTCAATCCAATATTGACATTGATCTAGAGCGCTCGACAGATTGATATTGTCCTGTTTACAGGTAATTTGACAGATACGGATCAGATATTCAATTAAATCGAAAAGTGACGACTAAATCGCAACCAAAATCGAAATGGTTGACAGATTGGAAGCCAAATTTGTTCAACAAGATTGACTGCCGAATTGATGTCTCGGTCGAAATTAATAAAGATCGAAATCGTAACTGACATCAGATCAGATTGACATCAGATTCAATCCGATTCGAACGATCAATCTGTAACTTCAATAGAAATCGAGATAGAGATTTGGATTAAAATCAAAATTAAGATTGATACAAATGATGACGATCAAGATAAAGACTCAAATTCGCGAATCATTGAGAATATCAATCGATATTTCTTCAACTAATATAATCCAAGTCAATTTAATTTTGATAAGCTAAACTTGACAAAAACGACAAATAATGTCGAAAATTTTGCATAAGTCAAACAAAGATAGCGTTCTATATATTTTAACAATGCAAACTTTCATTTTTGTCCCACTTATTGGAGTTTTATTGAAAATTTTAGTAGATACCGGTAGAGAAAACAGAATTCACCTTCTCTATATTATTTCCAGAAACAAAGCAAAGTTTTTTGAGAAAATCAATATAGATAAGGAAAGAGTTGAGAATATTTAGAATCAAAATAGGGCCTTTTATCATAAAGATACAATAAGAAATTTGAATTGGAAATGAGAGAGAGAGAGAAAAAAAAACAAATAAAAAAATCGTAGATCTTTTGAATCATAACACATTTTCCTCTCGTCTTCCGCATCCAGAATTAATGGTGGAAAATCGACTAAAGGAAAATCTAAATGGAGATTAAAAATATTGAAATAAACCACTTCTATATGATAAGTCGAGTTAAATCCGGCAATTCAAACATATTACGGATTATATTTTTCAAATCAATCTCGAATATTTTTTATATTAATTTTTTTATGACTCAATTTTAGAATTCCAACCCTTGATTCGTTTATTAATGAAAGTTGAAGGGCTTATACACAAGCCCTTATTTATAATTATTAGTCTATTTGTAGAATTGATTCAATTAGGGGTGATTCGCATTTCAAAATGATGATGATTATTGAAGGGCTTCACCCTATTTCTATACATTTATTCTAATGGTTTTTGATAGAAACGCCTACAGCTTATATTACAGAAGGGTGAATTCGATAAATTATCAATTTAACAACATCATCAATTTGAATATAAATTTTCTATCGTGCTATTTTACCATTGAAAACGATCTTCATTATATTTTCTACTCTTATTTTTCTCTGTCCGATCAAAAATACAATATTCGATTTCGAGTATTCTCAATTTAATCGAACTAAATCGAATGTAATATAAATTCCATGATGTTAGGAATTCAGCCAAAAACTTATGAACCTTCTTCATATTATTGGAAAATACTGAAAGTTTTCAAATAAAACGATCGGAAACGTTACGAGAGTCCCTATAAACCCTTGACGAACATTTCATGAATTTGGACGAAAGTATCGACTTTTCATTTTCATTTCGATGGAATTCTGATGGAAATCACAATTATATTTGATATAAATTAGAATATTTGTAGGCTGGAAAATATTGGAAAGTTTTTCTTTGTGATTTTAATCGGAAATTTTCATCTTATTGTTGAACTTTTCGATAACTCCGACCAATTTATAAGAAATTTAATTTGATCCAATAAAATTTTCCAAGTTCTCTTGTGTCGAGAATTATCGATTATTGATTAGCTATTTTCGGTTGAAACAAATAAATTACAATTATTCATAATGGACATTTTTGTGGCATTACACAACTCTAATTTGGATAGTTCCAAATAAAGAAGTCCGAGGAAAACTACCGTTGTAATTCGACCATTTTCACCGGAAAAATTATTAGGCCAGTAGTTCCAATTGCAATTATTTTTAATGGCCAACTAGAGTAAGTTACAGTTACTATTCGGTTGGGATTTTTTTTCGTCTTGATAGGATTTCTATCCGGAAAATTGATTGAAATTAGGTCATTGGTGATAAAAAACGAAACTTTCCACTTAATTCCGATTTCCTCCAATTCTCATGAATTTTTCTGGTTATTTTTTTCAATTTGGGCACACTTGGAAAATTCGTTAACAACGATTGTTATTTATACCTGGAAAATTGAATAATTTGAGAGATACGAGAAGTGGTGTAATTTTGGTGGATGCGCCAAGATATTCTAATGAATAAGCTCACGCCTAATTTCGATTTCCCTCTCACTAGATTTTTTACGATAACAGTCATGTTAGTGAAAAACGTGGAAATTCACCTCGAGATCCGGAGAGAAGATTAATATCGAGCAACTGGAGAATGTGATTTCACTCATTTTTGATTTTTCTCAAAAGATTCAGATTTTCTTCAGGTTTTCTCGATTCGAGCACACTCACAAGAACAAGCAAATATCAAGTTTTCTCGTCATGGCGAAATTTATGTCCAAAGAATCGATTGATATGAAATAATTTCGAGAATGAAGGAGTTGGTATAATTGTACAAGATTTTGGGTTTTCCTTGAATTTTCCGCTTTCCAATCAACTGTTTTCGATTAAAAGACCCTCATTACATTCGTGTAAGACAATATCGTTTTGAATAATGTCCGATAATTCGACTTAAATTGATTAATTTAAGAATTGAGGCAGTTATTGCAATTTTGGTGGATGCGCCGGGTGATTTGTAACGAGTTGCCAGTTATTCTCAATTTTTATCGAATAATTCCCGATTTTTTCCCACTTTTTCCATTAAAAGATACTTACAAGAGTCGTGCAAGACGTTGAAACGTTTATCGGCGGTGACACGAGCATCACCAGCTGTCAAAACTCTTCGACTATGTCGCTCTCGATCTTCCTTCTTCCACATCACCGTATTATCACCAATATCACGAACGACACATGTGATCAATGCATCATCACCTTCATAAACATGTACAGGATTTGTTAAACTGTCTCGCATTGATGGCAAACCTGTAAATCAAAGAAACAAAAAAAATAAGTAAATAGAGAAAAAACAAAATTTTTAAAATATATAAAGACTAAAATGAAACGTGTAAAAATTCCATTTATATCTTTCAAATTTCGACGACTGTACCTTTTACTGTTTATGGAGCTGTCATATGGTACATCAATCATAATAATGGTGTTTACATTGCACCCCTTGACAGCCAACAAGGGATAAAACAACCCCAAGCTACATTTCCATTTGTCTTGCCTGTTATTATTGATAAATTTCTCGTCTAAACCTTTATAATTTTTCAATTCGGTCTTTTCTCTCCAAAAATTCAAAGGTAAAATGTTAAAATGACCAAGCTCGAAATTTATGCATACCGGTTTCAACCGCACGACGGACTTTTGCGGTTTTAGAGAACAGTTAAGGGAATTCAACAACGACCAAATACATTTATTATTTACATTTCTACTTCTAGAAGAAAATTCGGTTTTTTTTTTCAAGTGTTGGTGGTGTAGAGGAAATTATAGTGTGTGTTTTTTCTATCGAAAAACGGTTGCAACAAGTGCCGTTTGATTTTATTATTGAAAGTCGTTTTGTTGTCGAAATTGAGGGAATTAGGAGCGAAACAGCCGGAGATTATGGTCTTGATTTGAATAGGGAATCGGTTTTTCTTTCTTGTTATACACAAGATTCTCGCTTATAATTGGTTAAATAAATCACAACCAAATGGAAATTTCGAAAAATTTTCACCCACAATTTTTACCAATTTGCAATTTTAATTAGATTCAATCTAGTAATCGTTCGTGACAACAATCGAGATAAACGATGATATATCTATCTTTATTTTACAGCAATATAATTGCGGTAATGCACGATAATAAATACCGTAGATTTATATGTGAAAGACAAAGAAATAGATAGAGAGAGGGAGAGAGTAATATTTATGAGCTCAACGTTACAACGTTGGTAACATTGGGTGAGACGCACACGTGGACCATCTATCTTATTCGCAACTGTAATATGTGATACACATTTAAACTGGAAATAAAAAGGGGGTTGTGCTAAGGGGTAGAAAGTGAATTTCCTATTTCTATAGTACAGTAAACGTATAAACAATTTCAACAGTAATAAAAAAATGATTCACAATAAATCTTTCCAGTAATCTCGATCTTTATCCGAATTCACAAGATTCGTCTTTTTCTATAATGTAGGAATTACAATAATGGCATCTCTATCTAAATCTATTATCGATTTATATTTGAAACGATTATATCCAAAAAAATTGATTGAAATCACTTTATTGGAGAAATAAGATATTTGTTATAATTATGGTGGATGCGCCAGTATTTCTGCTCAATTTTAGTAATTATCTCGATCTTGATCTAGATTTTCCGTCTCATTTCAAGTTATAGGAATTGTTATAATAGCATCACTGTCGAATTTTATTGCGCATGCGTGGTTGCCAGATATCCATCCAGACATTTAATACAATAATAGCATCTTAGTAAATAACCTATAATTCCATAATATGTTCGTAATAAAGTCTAATTTACTTGCTATAACGAGTATGTTCGTTATAAATCACCGTATTAATTACAATTAATTCATCTTAAAGTTCATTAAATTTAATTAATTTCCGTGATCGTTAAATTCCACATTTACTAACCGAATAAATGACAAAAAAAAAATATATAGTAACTATTAATTATCGAAATTAGCTTAAAATGTTCTCAACTTAAGTCCACTTCTAGTATTAGATGGATATCGAACAACGTTTTACGCTCAAAGCTATAAATTTAGAGAGTGAATTAAACAATACAGCTACTAATTCTTTTTCTCTTTTTTTTTTTTTTGGTTAATTGATTGAGTAATTGATGGGGGTGATAATGGTTTTGTGGAATTTGCCAAGGGAATTTAATATGACTAGATTTTCCTTTATTTGAGAACACATCTCGAAATGAATTTGATTGATTTCAGTCGAAAATGTTGAACGGCATAGTTGACTTCCGATCAAAAGCTTCAATTTCCGGTAGACAAAACGAATTTTGAACGTAATTTAAATTCGAATACCAAAACCATAGAACTATGATCGATTCGATAAATAGATGGATTTTTTGTTTTATAATAGGAAACTAGAATAGATGGAAAATTAATAAAGAATCTATTATGGAAAAATTGAAGTGACACAAATAGGTAACAATTGGAGTTTTTCTAAAATAAAAGAAAAAATTTCTTGTTTTTCCGATTAACTATTATAGAAAATTGACGAATATTAAAATATCGTTATAACAATCGATCGCAATTGGGAAACTATATGCAAGAAAATCAATCAAGAAAACTCTACAATCATTTATTCAACAAAATTTTTCCAGATGTTATGAAATTGTATACGTTTCACCAATTTGATATATGATTTTATATTGGAAACTATGCAATTAAGCTGTGATATTTATCAGTTTGCCACGTCAACTGATCGATTTTATCAACGTCATCATCATTTTTCATCATATTCTCAATTGAAAGTGTTGGAATTTAGAGTATTCAGAAATTGTCCTAATCTACACCCAAATTTCGATCTCTCCTCAGGTGAAGATCAAAATAGCCTATGCGAATTATCGATTGATAAAATTTTTTCAAGGATCAAGACTTGCTGAAGAATGAGAGCCAAATCTGAATTCTATTAAAGTAGAATGAGGAGCACTGATAAATGAAACATCAGGACTTGAAGAGATGAGAATGTAATTGAATCTCATTCCATAACCTATATCCAGATTCTATCCAGATAAGAGAGATCAGAGACTTGTTTAGAAATGAAGAATTCGAACGGAATTCTGATCGATTGTAAGACTTCTTTCCTCGATTTTCATTTAACAATTGATTGATTTCTAATTGACGATAATTGGACTTATTGATGACGGAGGGATGGGGTAGTAGGGTCAATATCCGGTATATGTTTCAATAATAGATAAAATTTCAGTTGTGATAGATTTCAGTCACTAATTGTTTGGATATGAAGGGAGAGGAAATTTTTTTTGATAGACAACAAACTTTTCTTAATAATATTGAATTTCCGTTAATATTTTGTTTGAGGAAAATTCAAAACTTCTGTTTTGGAAAGTATCGTTTTTAATTAGGAGTTTGAAACTGTTGAATGATGCAGGTTGATGGATAATAATAACAACTCTAGCGAAACTTCACGCATTATAATAATTAAAATAATGTCAGAATTGTAACTGTCAATATCCGGAAAACAGGCACACAATTTAACGTTTGCACGTTATCCTGATAATTGTAATAAACAATTACGTTAAAGTTAGCGTATGTGATGTGGAATTTAATTTCGATTGATTAAAATGGAAAAGTGACACTTTTCTCATGCAAACGACACACGATTTTCTTTCAATTAAAAATTAATTACATCCAAATTTTCCATTATTGTTGCATTCACAACAATTCAACAATTTCAACAACAATTCCAATGATCATCATTAATTTCTGTCGGAAAAAAAATGTAAATGAAATAGAATTTATAAAGAGCGGAAAAATTCAAATCGCTTGCAAAAATAGCAACATTTATCATCGCCAATTTTGGCAACAATCATAATTGACTGTTTTCTAGAACGTCTGTTTGAGTGGAATTTATGGCTAAAATCCATATCAGTAGTCTCTAAACAGGGCCGTATTTAATCTATTTGACGAAAAACAAAACCCGATAGAATGAATATTACAAAAATTTAACTGTTCTATCATATTTTTGTTTGTAATACGGCCCTGTCATGTAAAACCTCATAAATTCTCTTTTGGATAAAATCCAATATACAGGTGAAGAATTTATCGATGATTTATTACAAATATATCAACGGACATCATTGTAATTATGACATTGTTGTTGTTAGTGATGATAATAATAATAATAATAATAATCGTATATGTTGGTAACAATGATGCCTAATTTATTACTCCAACATAATTACATTGTTCAAATTAAATTGACAACATGTTAGTTAACAATTTCGGAAATTCGCATCGATTTTAAGGCTGTTTCTACACTAGGATACTTTTATCTCCGAATTTTATCGTTTTCGAATCTCAATTACTAGCGCTAATTAAAATATACTTAAGTTGAATGAAACTCTTGATTGTGAGAATCGTGAGACTTGTTGAAGAATTAGACAGATTCTCCAGTTGTTACCTTGACAACCGAATTGTAAAAAGAGTGGGCGGAGCGTTAGACGACAAGTCCCACCCATGTCCTTTTCAACTCGAATACTCCATAATTAATACAACTTCATATACAGTGGATTTGAATAAAGTTCTTGTTTAATAATAAATACAAGTGTGACATTAATAATTTATTTAATCTCACAAGTTGTATGTTTCAACTTCAAATTCTAATATACAAACTATGTTGTATGAATAATGAGATATTGAGATTGTATGTGTGTGTTTATATGAGAGAAAGAAATTGCATTTTGTTCTCGAGAAAATTCTGTGCTATTTCCTCTTATGAACTTTTCTGATTTTCACTTGAGAACTTAATTTTAAGATCCGGTTGTAAAGTTGTTAAACTATTGCCAACAATTCAAAAAGTTACAACTTCCGTCTCATTAGTAATATTTACGATTCAATGGTTTTGTAACTGAGTCGCTTTTTTTATAGAAGAAAATGAAACAATTTTCTCGAGTATTTAACACTTGTTCCATCATTATTATTATTATTATTAGTGATAGGTTCTGGAACTAAAGTGGAGTTTCTGGTCTATTACAAGAACGTAAGTATTGATTTATTAAGGATCGAGTTTCAAATATTAAAAGGGCCACTTCTGGACGCACTACAACAGACCTGTCACTAAATTACTACAATTATTCATTATTTCTAAGAGACTCTAATGTTAGTTCATCGAAAATTATCCACAAAACGATTCGAAATTTCTATTCTACGATAACAAGCAACTATTTGAACTCCCTCTATAACTTTGAAATGAAGCAATTTTTTAACTCAACTTAACTGAAATTGCATCGTGTATTAGCTGTAATTTGTTTGGTTTATTTCAAGAGCTGACGAAAAAAACTAAATCTATGGATATTAATTTTGAAATTTTCCAATAAATTTGAATCAAACCAATTGTACGATTTTCCTCACTTAAATACTGTGAAAATCTTTAGTTAATATAAAGTATTTATAAGAGTTTGAAAAGTCATCGCTTTTCGAACAATTTGTCCTGTTTTTTTCGACATCAGCACTCAATATTGAGCAATTAGATTAGCGATTCTAATGGAAAACTTTCCAAATAAAAAAATCAGACTAGATATAAAAAATTCATAACATTCAAAAAGAAAATTACCAAGTTTTCCTTTATTTCTGCTTTTTTCCCATAATTTAGATTTCTCCAAGTATTTTTTACTTTCATTTAAAAAAAAAACCTGAGTTGTCTATGTCCGGAAAAATTGAGTGATTATGGAAACAGAATGTGTTGTAATTTTGGTGGATGCACCAACGAAATTCGTATTAGTTTACACTTAATTTCGGTTTTGATCCAATTATTGGGATTCTCTACGGTTTTTCTCGATCCGAACACACTCATGAGAGTCGTTTAGGGTGGAAAACGGTGAAATTTCACCCGTCTCAAAGTCATTTATGTCCATAGAATTGACTATTATCAAGTAACTGTAGGAGAAAAAAAACTTGGTCTGATTTCGAATAAATCAATATTATTTTCGATATAATTATAGTTTCCATCGGATAATTTGGAGTTTTTCCAGTTAGCTAGAAAAATTGCCTAGAAAAGTGAGTAATCGGAGTCAGTTTAATTTTGGTGGATGCGCCAAAATAATCCGTATTAATTCACAATTACTCTTAGTTTTGCTCCAATAATTTTTTTGATCTGAAAAAACTCATGAGAGTCATTCGAGAAAAAGAAACTAAGATTCCACTCCTATAGAACTTATTTATGACCGAGAAATTGATTATTATCGAGTAATTGAAGAAAAAAGAGAAGTTATTACAGATTTCCCCCAAATAATCTCGCTTTTTTGCTGTGTTTTCTTTTTAATACTCATAAGTTTATTGTTGGACAAAAAAATGGAAATCTCCTCGTATTGACAAGATTTATGTTCGGGAAACTGACTAAAATCAATTAATTGAAAAAATTGAGAGAATTGGCAGATATGTTGAATGAAACCATATCAGTTTCTATTGGATTTCGTTTTCCAGAACAATTCGTGGAAGTATAAATTTGGTGAATACGCCAGGAAAATCCCCATTATTTCGACTTAATCTCAATTCCTTTCAAATAATTCATGTTTCTGTCGATCTTTTTTCAAACTAAAGACACTCAAAGTAGTTATTCGAGAAAAAAAAAATGTTCAATTTCACACGTCATAATATTATTTATGTCCGGAAAATTGATTCGTATTTGACAAAAAAAAACCAATAGGAATTTCCACGTCTGGAAAATTGACTGGAATCGCATAATTAAAAAAATAAGAGAATTGGCAGATATGTCGAATCAGTTTCTTCTAAATTCCGTTTTTTTTTTGTTTTCTAATAATTCGTGAGAATATAAGAGAGCTGGTATAAATTTGGTGAATGCGCCAAAAAAATCCATATCAATTTTTCGATCTCGCTCGAATAATTCGGGTTTCTACCCGATCTAAAAACACTCACGAGAGTCGTTAAAATGGGTAAAAAACGTGAGAACTCACCCGTCCTAAAGTTATGTGTGTCCGTAAAATTGATTATTATCAAGTGATTGGGGAAAAAAGTGGCAATTTCGGTTTTCCTAAATAATTCAAATTTTCCCCGATCTAGATTAGTATAAAACAAGAAAAAGCGCATAATTTCCTCATCTATGTCCGGAAAATTGATTAAAATTGAATAATTGAACAAATAAGACAGTTGGTGCAATTTTGGTGGATGCGCCAGACTAACTTGTTCCAAATCTCGCTTCGATTCTAGTTTTTATGGAATAAATTGAATTTTTTTTTGGTTTTCACAAAAGACAAACCAAACCACATAAAAATAAATGCACGAATTGAAGACTCAGTTATTTTTTTTCTAGCTGTTGCGAGATTATTCCGAAAAGAATCGTTTAATCGACATTTTCTGTTCTGTGATTTTCTAAAAGACGAGACAAAATCATCTCGACCATCACTTTTCAAGAGGGTTTGTTCTTCCTTTCAAATATCATGATTATTGCTTGCTTTACAGTCTTCACAAATATCGTGGTAGATTTAGCGAAACAAAACAACTTGTAGATTAAACAATACGAACAGATTTCTGTGTCTGAAAGATGACATGGCCAACGTCCAGGAAATTGTGGTATTTCGGAAGTCTAACTTCTCTATAACTCCTCTATCTCTCTCTTATCCAGTCCTTCTCTCTGTCTCTTTCTATTTCACACCAAAATTCCTAACAGTTATCTCTTCCACACAATAATAAAGACAATAATAGAGATGAAACTTAGTACAAGAACTAACAATATCTATAAAGTTTCTTGTAGAATTTAAAATAACAAGAATAAACTTGTCTCTATTTATACATGTATATATATATATTGTTAATTTAGAGCTCTTCATGTATAAACCTGACTACGTCTTGTTCGTATCCTAGTCTCATATGGTTGAGTTGTCGGAATATAGGCCATATTTTCCTCTCATACTAACTACAACAATATCACGTTCATCGTATAGAGGATTTATTAAAATTAGACCATACGCTAAGGAGATTTACAACACCGCTTCCGCTTCCATTCCATATTATAACCATAATAACACAAATCTGTATGATAAATTTGATGTCTTACAAATAGTTTATTTGTAACAATAATACCAAAAATATTCAATCAATTCTATTAATTTGAATTTAGCGCCAAAATTACAATATTATTGATCAAAAAAAAAAAAAAACAAGTGAAAGTTCAAATAATACAATAAATCAATCGATTTGAACAGAAATTATCATCAAAGGCGGGCGCCTCCACCATTTTTCAATCCAGTAATTACTAGATTTAATTAACTGTAATAATTCGGATAGTTTAAACAATCAATTTCAATTTAATTACAATTTGATTAAGATGAAGATTCGTCGACTTAATTGAAATTAAACTATATATTAAGATTCTAATTGATCGATCGTTCGATTTATAAACTCTAATATGTGACTCAAAATAAACGAATTTTACCCTGAAATTTAATCGAATTCGACTCAATTATCAATTATTTTGGATTACAATTAGATTAGTCTAAATTTCGAATTTTCTTGGAAATTATTGAAAGAGACTAAAAATAGACTCTACTTTTACGTTAAATTCCAAACAATAATCGTCGATTTTGTAAATTAAACGAAACAAATTAAATTACAACAACTTTAAATACCGTGACATTGTTTTAAAATTAATTAGTTTTACAATCACCGGATATTGAGAATTATGCGAGACTTCTAAATCCGGGAAGTCTAATTTTTTTATGTTTTCGATAATTCGAGTCGAACTTAAGCTATCGAACAAATCGATGTTGATTTATCAGCGTTCAGTTATTCGCCTGTTATTATACTCAAAATATCCAATGATCAAACTAAACCCGATTCGTGTCGGCGTATAAACTTGTTGACTTCATCAAATATACATATAAAAATCCGAGTCATAAATAAATGTTAAGTATTCGTAAGCTTAAGTACTCAATTCGGTGTGTAAACCTAGCAAGATAAAAATCTCGAATTTTCCATTTTAATCATAAATAAATTTATACTATCTCTTGAATTTCCTTCTATTTATTCATTGAAAATCACCAATTTATCTATTTCGGGCTAAATCGAAATCAAATATTTACTGAAAATCGGAGCCTACTCGTTATTCTATTGGGAAATCGATTTATTTGAAAAGAAAAAAAAAATAGCCAATAATCATGTGTGATTTAAATTGAGTTTAAGTCAACTTAATTTATTGAAATTATTCATAAATATGAATACTTACCGGAAATTGTCCATAGATTTATTAATAGCCAAAATACTTGAATTTTCAGCATACTGTTCGAGAATTATCAGCCTGAAACATAAAAATCAGTTTTCCTTTTTAGAGAGTAAAAAAGTACTAGGAAAGAAAAAGACTTTTTCAATTTCTTCATTCGCTCCTTTGATAATCATATTTTGTACTTTTATTATACGGACTAACTAATTTATCAAAAAACTTTCGCGAACGCATTAAATCTTAGATTGCTTTGTTCCATTAAAAATCACCCTCTTAGAGAATTGAATTCAACCCTATTGAATAATTCGCAAATTCCTTTTTTTATTTATTATTATTTATTCAAGAACAACTACAAATGATGATTATTGATAATTAAAGACGGAAAATAGGGGTGATTTATAGATTTTCTTACTACCCTTATTGTCGTGTTGTTGTCTAAATTAATTCCCAAGTCATCACAGTAGTGCAAATGAAAAATGGGGTGAATAGCTGAACGAGGCAATAAACGTGGACAATAAAACCGCAAAAAAAAAAACTTGCATTGTTTGTGGTTTTATTGTGACGATACAAAAAACAACCCCTAAATTTTCCAAGGAATTGTTGAAGAATTCTCTGTGTGAGAAAAATGATCAAAATCACCACAATAATTTACAATCAAACATTTCGACATATAATCGATAATATTCCAAATATTGAAGCTATTACGCGATTAAACCACCCCGAATTGTCGAATTTAATGGAATTATCCCCATTATATAATGTGTATTTCAAACTAAATTGGATTGGTTTCGTTTATTTACATATAGATCCAAATAATAAATTCATTCGGAAAATTTCGTTATTTTTGTTAAATTATACAGGGTTGTTGAATTGTACATATTCGGACTAATAACCTCAAGGGATGGACTTTCTATTTGTGGAAACGTGTCGACAGTTTAACAAACTTCATCAATACCTTTAGGGATGATAGAAACGGCACGCTTCTTCACCACTATCAAGATTATTAATTCGACTAAGTTGAATTTGAATGAGGGGATTTAATCGGGGGTGGATTGCTTGAAAAAATAAAGCACAACCACAACTATCATCCGCAGGCAGTGTTAACTCTCGTATCATCATCATTATCATCATCATCATCATATCTATTTTATTATAGTACAAGTCGTAATTGTTGCTTGAAATAACAAGGGGTTGAAAGTTGGAGAGTTTCGCTACGTCGACTAGTTTTAATTAAAGACCTGGTTAGTTAACTTAAAAAAAAATAATTTTAACTAAATTCAGCCTTATTAACTTCAACCCCTATCATTGACTCTTAACGATTTCGAGTTAATTAACCATTACTGCACCCTATTAAGTGTCTTTGAACTATAATTATCCTTTAGAAAGACGAATTTTCTAACAAACAAACCAGTAAAACAATTTCCATCTGTTGATCCGTAACAACCCTTATGCTATTGCCAAACAAACGAATTAAATTTGTAATAATATCGACAATTCAACCCTTTTAGCTTAAACATTTCAACCCCTCTATTGTAGGTTTTGTTTGAACAGTCAGGGTGTTACAACCACAGTTATCTTGTATCGCTCATAAAATCAACAATTCCAAAGATTGGATTCGTTCAATTTGTTTTTTTTTTTTTTCTTTAATATTATTCCCTTAATTTAAAAGAGGGTGAATTTTGCTATTATCAACCACCATTTACTTGAAATTCGGCTACAATCACCCATAACTGTAATATTACACCACCTACCCGCTAATAATAAACGTAAAGATGCGGTCTTTAAGGGTGGTTCTGTTTAAAGTGTCACTTGATGAGGGGGAGGAAAATTTCTTATGATATTAGAACAACAAGAAGTAAGGGTGGGAATTTTCCAATAAACTCCAACATTAACCGAAACTTCACCATTATCTTTCGATAAATTTCATAAAGGGGTAGGAATCGATATAGGGAAAAAGTTGTTTAATTATTATCAATGGAGTTTAGTATTCTGTCATGGTTGTTATCACTTGCGGGTAATAATTTATGGTCGACTTGAGGCCCTCACAACCTTAAAGGTAATTCCAACTATTCCACCCTTAAGGGATTGTTTTATATACCTTATACTAAAACTGATATGATACTATAAATCAAGGGCCATTCTGATCCTGTAGACATACAATATAGATACTTGTAGGGAAAATAGATAGTATATCGAACAAGGGGGTGAGAATCTTGACTTGTTGAAATAATAGACCCTTTAAGGATTATTATGTCGATAAGATGGAGATAATATAAATTTACGTGGAAAAAATCGACTATTATCACGAATACGTGAAATATTCTATTGAGAGTCAATTTTGGTGGATGCGCCGGGTGAATTATTTATATCTCTTCAAATAATTATCAATTTGTTGTGTTAAATTTCGATATTTTTCAATTAAATTTTTTTTATTATGATAATGAAACATTGAATTTTCATATTAATGTCAAAATTCGATGGAAATGATCATTTTTCCAATTCAATTTCCAATATGAAATGAACAAATACAAGTCAATCGAACTCCCTTTATTTCAACTCGAATTAATTCAAATATACAATCTACCATAGATATAATCTCTCCCTTTCTAGTCTATATATAGTATATTCATGGGGTTGAAACATGAAAATTGAGGGGGGTTGGAGCGATAAAGGGGGGATATTTCAGGCCAGGTGCGATTGAAATGTTCAATTGAATTCCATAAAATTGTTGATTTTATGGAAAAATTATCAACATTGACAATAATAATAAAAATGATAATAATAATAGTGATAAAAATAGTGAATCATTATTATTATTGATATTGATTTTTGTTGGAATATGGCTGAGAAAGAAGCCTCTGTTCGGATTTAGTCTGGACTTATTTTCCGGAGCTTGGTAAATCTCTAACGTTAAGAACTTGACTTAAGTCGACTACACAATAGTCTTTATCCAGATTCAATGGAGCATTTATCGGATTAAACACTTCCTATGTCAGATTAGCTTCAATTCTATCTCAACTAAAACCGGTCGATCTTTCACAATAAAAAGAAACAATTGATTGACGTGTTATCTGATCGAATCAATGATTTTCGGAATAAATTATTTATCGAAAAAAACTAAAATAATGAATGTATTTGTGAACAAAACAAGTGTTTATGTTTGTGGAATTTGGAACGATATTTCTAACTGGAAATATCAAATCCTAGTTGATCCTCGAAAAAATACAATCCATTTCTTCTTAGGTTTACCGTACAAGAAAAATTGTCACAAATGATTATTTACACCACACTCTATTGTTTCTTGAGAAATTCGCCATTTTTCACAACTAGATGGATAGGGTTGAATGTGAATGTGATGAAATTTAATGAATTTTTTTTCGTTTATATGTCGGACATACATCAACAAGGGTGAAATAAGGCAGTTGTTTTTTTTTTCTCTGTTTGGTGTCATTGTAAAATGGTCGCTTTTAATTTGTAGCTAGAATTAGGGGAGGAATTATGGACATTAAAACATCGGTGGCAATTTCGCAATAACCGGAAATTTATCGGTGACAATTATTAAAAGTACTTGATAGGATGTTTTAGGGTTGGGACGCATGCGTGAGAATACCACGCAGTCGTATCAACCTCCAAAATTCTTCTATCTCTGGAAATAATTTAAATGCTCTTAGATTCTTTGACATTTCTATATTACTTCAGTTTTTCAAATTTCGAGTCCATTCATAGTACTTCTAATTTGAAGTCTCCAGTACGACTCATTCATATTACTCCGGATTTATAAATTTTGAGAGAACTAGATTTATCCTAGTATAAGACGAATTTCTCTCAGCAATTATTCAAAGGAGCGAAATTCCTTCATTAATCTCATGAGTTATTTAGAAAATAAAGCGCATGCGTATTCGAGATTTGCGCAGTCGTATTTTGTACTGAACACTCATCTATTGTTAGAAAATTGGAAATAAATACACGAATAAAACTTTAACGGGAATAATTCCAATTTTCGCGCTTCCATCCAACTATTTATCATTCGTTGAACGTTGAAAGTTTCCCATCGACGGTAAAATTTAATATAAATGTCCAAGTTGAGAAATCTAATAATAACGTTATTTGTTATATTGTGACATTTAATTTGTTTCGGGCAAAATTTTCTAATATTAAATTGAGAATAAAAATTATCAATTTTTACATTATAAAAAAATAATAGTCAAATTCTTCAAGTGTTCAAAAAACTTGTAGTCTGAATACCAGTTCTTATCATTCGCCACCCTTAGAATTTAAGGGCTGATGGAATAATGTTATTCATTACGGAACGTACGGACATTGACACGTGACTAGAATACAGCCATTTGTAAATGCAAATTGTAAAATAGTCACATGATAGAGACAAGGCAAAATCGAATAAGGCGTAAGGAAAATTTTTTTTGGGATATGTGTCTGAAGATAAAACACAACATTAATTCGAAGAGTATAGTTTGATGTCATTATCATTGATTAACGATGATGGAAATTGTCTTAGGGGAGGATTTGGGGTTTAATAAAAATGAAACACTACAAAACGGGGTAATAAAGTTATCTATATATATATTTAGTCGATAATGGTGAATAATGTTGTTTCCTGTCTATTTAATAAATCCGGCAATATTTCAAAATAATCTAATTTTCGGTTAACTAAACTAATTGTAAGTTCGAACTTAATCTTGAATTCGCTATATAAAGCTCGAGAGTTTCGAGTTTAAATCTAACGAAATAACATCGAATTTTTCATAGGGATTTATCCAACTGTCTATTATGGTATTTGTTATTATTGACTCAAGCCACCCTAAAAAAATCAACCCTTAAAGAATAACTTCATGATTTCAATAAAATGGCAATATGTGGTGATATTTGCTCCGGATTTTTTTCCACAATTCAACATTCTTTTATTATTGACTTTCTCAGAGATTTTTGTCGATGGTTGTGGAAAAAAAAAAACAAGAATAGAAAATAACAAAAAGCGATCTCGTGAAGCTTTTGTTCCCTTAATTAATCCTTTATGTTGGGACATTGTTTCATTCTTCTATTATCGGTGTTGTACAACAAATAAAAATAAAACTTCCAGATAATTTCAGCGGTTTTCTGTTTTTACACTTTTCAAAAGAAAAAAAATTATGACGTTAATACAACATTGGCAATTTGACAAGGGTTGAATGGCGTTACTATTTTTTTTTCTTTGTTTCAAATAATTCAATAATAAAGAGTTTCATTGATTTTCCCTTGATATTTGTCAAATAAAATATTGAAATTTCGTTGGAATTTCATTGGAAACGTAGTGGAAATTTATCCGATAAATCCCGTATTTTGCACCTGAATTATACCGATAAGGGAGCAAATTTGTGAAAATCTTCTACAAGTTAATCTCATTATATAGATCGAAGAAATTTCCTTGAACTGTATATTATAGAAGGTGATTCGTTAACTTTCATCTTATTTCTAGTAGTGGAAAATTCATATGTCGCAATTGAACTGTGAAAATTCAACGTTTGAGGGCGTGAAAATAACGAGTATTTGCACTATTTGGAATATAGCAATGATATCAACCTTCAAATATAACATTTGGTTTATATATAAAATAGGATAGTTTTTTTTTTTTGTTTATTGGGCGAATTTAAAGGAAAATTGTGGATTTTCCACATCTGTTACGAATTCATTTCTACATTTACAATAAAATTGGAAATTTCTACGAAAATTCGAAATTCATAAATATTGATCCGGGCAACTACAGTAATTACGCACAGATGCATAACAACCCTTAAATTAATCGGAAAAACTACCCAAAAACGAGAGCTAAAATTATCACGATTACAAATAGAAAAATAAATTGTTATAGAACTAGATATTGTAGTCTATAATTCAATAGAGGGTGAATTTGTTCGATATTGGGGTGAATTTCACATATTGTTTAGAATTAAACCGCAATATTGCAGGTGGAATTGTTAAGAAACCCGTGAAATTGGAAATATCAACTTTTATTGTAACCAAAGGATTTGGAACAAACGAAAGTTTTATCACTTTTCTTATCTCGAATATACAGAGCTTTCCAGAATTTCATCTGAAATTATTCCTAAATTCTGGCCAAAATTTTCCGAAAATTTCCTAGATAAGTATCTTGATCGGATCTTTCAAGACTGTTATTGTGATTATTAGCGCAATTTTCAGAAAATTCGAACTTTTCCAGTTGAAATTCGAGCCATATTGACAATATTTCTAGACGGTAGAGAATTTTTCTTAATTATTATCAAGTAAAAGAGCGAAATTTTAGAATAAATTCTATTTTTTTTCAGATGCGATATGATGATGAAAAATGGTGGATGCGCCAGGAATTGTCCATTAATAATTCTGAATTTTTTCACGATAAATTCCGATTTTTTTCAACATAACGCCTGTAAAAACTCCATAGTCTTTCCAAACTTTTGTTATAGAATGTCATCCGAGAACCATAAAAACTACCCTCCTATCAACATTGCCTTAAATACAAAACTTATAAACATGTCATACATGAAACAATGTGGGAATTTACACAAAATTCCCACACCCCCATTTATAAAATACCCCCAACAACAACAACAACAACAACAACAACAACAACAGGTATTTATTACTGTATTTCAAGTAGTGGAAATTTCAACTCCCATACTCTACTAACAAATACAATGGAAAAGTTACAAGTGCTACTTAAATTCTAAACAAGACACGAACTAGCTGTAATTCGATTTTAATTATCCTAACCCCAGATGATGTTGATGTTGTTAATGATGATGATAGGGATGTGGAGACTATAGACAACAATTAAACAACCACCACAGAAATGTAAAGTAATTTTTTTCTGGTAATAATGAAAATTCTTTAGAAATTCCAATAAGTGACAACAAGAAATATTGGAAGTAATTAGAAAAAATTTTCAAGCAACTCATTAAATTTTAACGGCCATATAATAAAATTTAGGGGATGATTTCGACTGGAAAAAACTGGAAATTACCAGTTCTAACACCAAAATTCGATTTTCTTGCGTCCACTTAAGTTATTATTATTATAGTTGATCTGATAGTGAATTTGCGTGTTTTTTTAACATTAATCGTATATTTTTAAATCGTTAAATTCGCCTCTAAACACATTAAATATCAACTGAACATGACCTCTCCGGTATTTCAATGAAAGTACATCCACACCTCGAATAATACAAATTTTTTTTCGCTGTTGGAATCGAAACAATAAATAGAAAAGAGAACGAATATATTTATTGGCCAATTTAACGATTTAATTCTATTCGTTTCAGTTGGTATTTTTTTATTTTGTGTGTGTTTTTTTATTTTTTGTTCTCTATCGTGTCTAAATTGGACAAATTCAATTAGATGTAATAACGAAATGTCGTCCATTATAGGTGTATAGAGTTTTATAGGGTTGTTTTTCTCCACCCTACTCTACCCACAAAATCTACCCACATCGAAACGATTTTAACAGGGCTGAAACTAGACACGGTGGTCGAACAAAAAAAAAAAATAAACTAGACAACCGAAATAATGATGCTGGATTACAAATTTACGTTAAAAGTCGATAATTATCTCACAAATAACGAGGTGTCGTTATAACCATAATTTCGTATAATTATTTATTGATTTATTAATTTTTTTTTATTTAATAATTAGTTTAGAATCTAAATTGGAAAATACAGGAAATGGAAAATATTGACAAGATTTCATAAATTGGGTTTCTAATTAGTTGAAATTATTAACTGCTCGGATATCAAAATTTTTATAATTCATTACTCATTAAAAATCATGATAATTTTCGAGAGATAATCTAATTCTATAAAAAGGCGTCATTTATGTTATTAATGCAATTCATGTCTGTTTTAAGCCTCGATCTCGATCTTAATCCCGATCAGAACCATTTGAATATCAATATTCTACATTAATATTGTCGATTCAGATAAAAAAATCTACTAGATATCCCATAAAAAGCCGTACATTTTAATCGTAGTACTGATTCTGATCTGAGACTAAATTTAAAAAATCTACTGGACGTTCCATAATAATAGTGATTTCGATCAATGATCTAACTCGGATCCTGATTGGATAAAAATCCCGATTCTTGATTCCTATTCCAAATCAGTACTTCAATTAAATTGTAATTAATCGAAAAATGATGGATCCAATGTAGACTAATAATGTAATATTAATAATCGTAATTATCGTTTTTTCGATATTGAGAATAATTAACATTCAATCGTCTAGAAGTCTAAATGATAAATAATCCATCATCAATGAGAATATTAGCTGATAAAAAACAAAAAAAAATGTACCTAATAACTTGAATCCTTGAATCTTGTTAATTGAAATATAATTATTTTTAAAATGTCGACTATTGTTCATAAGAGATAGTTTCATGACAAATTTGTCTAAGAAAATTGAAGGCTTTTGTTAAGATAATTTAAGTCATAAACTATATAGTTAAGTCAATGGTCTTATTGATAAATAGGAACGGTGTCAAGGGATCTCTATCTATCTCTATTTATTACATTGTTAAATCAATACATATACACCCATATGGTGATTTGTAATAATAACAATAACATAACCAAAGAGGCTTGACATTGGTCTCGAAACATATTATACAGGCTGTATCTAGATTAGTGATCATTGATCTTTTAATCAAAGATGCTTTGATTATTAGTTGGTCGCTAGGCAACAGCATCTTTGTTAGTTTGACTGAATGTAAATCATTTTATTTGATTGGTTCAGTTTGAAAATTCGGCACTTTTGTCATTTGGTACAGCCCTGTATATTGGTGTGTTTGTGATGTTCTCTTGATCTACCTGCATACATAATAAATTGCATTTAATATTATGCAGCGTTCTAACCACAAACGCTCCAATATGGAATATGACAACGTCAACGTTATTTCCAACTAGATATGGATTAAGAGGGATCATATCGTGCAAATCTAGCAATTTAAATATGGATTTCTAACTAAAAATAGAAAATAAACGAGAAAGAAGAGAGAAAAAAAATAGCATAAACTACTAAATTATTTACTTTCTGTATAATTTATTAAATTATGCAGTTTTCTAAAAATGCATATGATTAATTAATGTTGATATTGCATTTGCGTTATATAATGACCGTTGCATATTAAATGTACATCGATGAGGTCATTACGTACAAATTATACATTAATAAGCCAAGTTTAAAATCATCATCATTAGCCTGATTTTCAAGATTATTTTTATTTGCTGAATATGGAAATATGTTAGTTGATTTTCAAATTTCCAATTCCAAAACTAACAGAAACTCCATCTAAATCTACATATGTATATGGAATTATTTGAATAAATTCCAATTTGCTAAATTTTATAAAATAAAAAGACGAAGAAAATAAAAATACAAATGTCAAAAGTTCTAATATACCATAGAAGATCAAATCGAGGAGTTAACCTTGAACGAGGTCATTCGTACTGGTTAATCCCATCTGTATTTATTTATTGATTATGTTAGATAATAAAATTGAAATCAACGGAAAAAATCCAAAAAAAAATTCAAACGATCATTCATCATAAACTATAGCAGAAAAAAAAACCGTAACGTACAAGTCTAAAATATTGAATTTGAACTGTAATTCTTTATAAGTATCAATCTAGACCTCGATGGCTATTCTCAATCATCCATATCAAGAATTATGGTGTCAAACTGAGACGTATTCTACATAAATTTCAATCTTCATCACCGCTTTTATGACAATCATCGACGTTTAGTAGAAAAACTGAGATAGAGATCGCAAATTGTTTAGAAAATAGCAAAATTTACAAATTCATCTAATTATAATCGCATAGCGATCGAGATCTAGACCTGTTCAGAATACTACTCGAATCGATTTATATCGTTGACTGCTGACAAGGCACCAAAATTCACCAGTTTAGATTCAATTTTATTCTGTTTTAAAACGAAGCGAAACTACCCTTTTTTTAAGATACTGTTGCATTTTTTTTAAATATCCCACATATAAGAACAACCCCTATTGATGTGCTTATATTATTCTTCGATATCTATCTATCTATCTCCGTATATATTTATTGGGGGGTTGTGTTTCCAGACAAACATGATTGATGGCGTCTCAATCCAGGAAATGATTATGGAACAGAGGGTGGTTTATCCTTTCTTTATATCATAGGTGGTAATAATGTATCGAAAAAATAAAATTCTTCTAGAAGAAAAAAAAATAAACAAAAACTAGAGACTATCACATAAATATAATGACTATTTATCAGAGATGACTATGATAATATCATTTCTAACTGAATTTCGATACAATTGCCAGTTTTCGATATTAAATGGAGTAGACAGAAAATAAATGAGGTTGAGAGGGTGGAAAAAGATAGATATAAATTGAATTGAATTGAAGAATAATAGGGAGAGGGTAGATTTTATTCTATTCGAATTATTATACAAAATTTCGATTTATCTTTCGAATTATTATTTATTTGATGTTCTATTTATACATTTTGTTATGTAATTTGTCAATTATTAATAAACAAAAGTCGAACAATAACGTCCATCCTGATTTGGTCAAAATAACAATAACAATAACAATAATAATATTATTGTGATGATGACGATGATGATGATGATAGACGATCAACAAGGTCAATTTTTTCGTGATAAGAAAAACAAATTTTTTTCCCGCTCTTTTTCTATTTTTGACGCCAGGTTATTTTGTTTGGAAAATTCGGAATAAAAAAACAAAAAATTCCGAGTATCTCTTTAACGAAATCTATTTCCACACAATTTACAACCTACATTTCGTTTTTATAGATTTTTTTTACCATCATTTTCGATGTAATTGTTTTTATAACGAAGTCCTCTGTTTGTTTGTTGTCAAATTCGATATATCTTCATATGAGAATTTTTGTTTTTGATGATAATGATGATGATATTGAGAGAAAGGGGGGGATGGATTCAATTCAAAATGTCACGTCTCGAAATTTGTAATAAATAAGAGAATATAAGAGCGACAAGTCACGTTCCTTACTTAATCTCAATATATATAGAGAGATGTAACCGGAAAAAGGGAAAACCGGATATAAATGAATAAATGAATAGATGAATGAATAAATCTCAACGTGTATGTATATGTGTGTATTATTAGCTAGTTTTCGGAAAAGAGCCAACTAGATTTTCGATGGATTTTAGAGAAATGGTGGAGACGCCCAATACTCGTAAACCACCAACAAAACAAAATCGATCGACATCCACTAATGTATCAAACTAAATAAAATATCAACTGAATCGAATAAATCTCAATACAGAACGTCCGATCCTCAAATTATACCTCTTATTTGAATAGGACACTCTGTATAACAAAATATAGTATCTCAAACGATTTAATTACGAACTACTGATGGATAATTAAATAATCAGCATTGGGGAGTTTAATCGAATTTCGAATAAATTCCAAATTATTCTGTACAATTAACAGTTCTACCAACCTACTTTAATGATTAATAAGTCGACTTGATCGTACAATAGACGTTATGTTGGATATTCATTTATTTTAAAGTTGGTACAACCTCTTTTGTGTCCGTTGACCAAACTCCATAGCGAATTTCTTCCAATTCTATTGTCTTTAGAAATTCTCGTAAATTTCATAATAAAATCTAACTATTTTAAATAATAGTCCGGCCCTGGAGATTTGAGAAAGGTCAAGTGTTTGATCTAACTATAACTAATTCAATTGTTTCTTATACGAAACAAGATGAAATAAAGAGATTGTTTGTCAACATTATTAGAAAAATTTCCTATATCTATCTCTATCTAGTAGATTTATTGATGGATTAATTATTAATTTATTCTAATGAATCGATAAGGTCTTCGATTTTCGTTGTTTTTAATTTGAAAATAAACACCTGTGAAATTCTTGTTGTATTTCAAACAACACGATGAAGCAATCGATTTTTTTTATTTATTTATATACATTTTTTTTTCTATTTTTGTTCAAAGTAGAAAAAAATCCCAACCAAGGTCGACATAATTACATAAATCTCATTACAAATTGCGATTAGTTCATGGTATTTTCCTAAATATTTTACCAATTTTTTTTTGTTATTTAAACAATTGGCAATTTTCATGGTCGATTGGTTTAAATTTCATAATTTTTTGAAAATTTAATTTTATTTCTTTTCAATGGATTTTGCAATAATGATAACTGACCTTAACTTATACATCATAATTGCACTAGTTTCGATGCAATCATCATCATCGTCATTAAGGAGTAACAATGAAATAATTGAGAACACTCCTTTTTTTGTCTATAAAGTTGAAGAACAAGGCTGCTATTCTATCAATAATCATCATCATCATTAGTCAAGGTCGTTATTGTTTGAATCATTTTTTTCGGTTCAATGATAAAAATGATAATTCTTCCATAATGTCCTTGATAATCAATTGGAAATCACCTTGAAAGAACCCGCCTAAACAATAATCACACCTTTATGACTTTCGCTTTGTAATCATTACAAAATCATTACAAAGAAGAGATAAAGATGAGACTTTTGCATTGAAAAATAAATAATTACAATTTTCTATTTAAATAAATAAAAAAATAAAACAAATCATAATCTATGTGCGTCATTTCCGGAAAATTTCAAGATTTTTAATTGGTTAGTTTGACTAAAATTGGGGCGAATTAGTGATTAAGATTTCAATTGTTGTTTTGTTGGTTGATTGGTTTAATTGAGTTTAATGTAATAATTCAATTGTTTTTTTTTTATTAACATCACCAAAAATGTGTATCGTTGTTGTTAGTCTTAAATTGAAGTTTTCCAATTTCAGTTGTCTATTGTTTTTATTAGAAAATTTCACAACAATAGTTTAAAAGTCATTGACGATGTTGAAATTGAACATAGAAAATTAGAATGGCATTTGTGGTTGTTCTGTTAAAATAAAATTTTTTGCAATATTATCGAAAATCCGCACTTCAACGTTAACTTTAACGTTAGAGCGAGACGCATGCGCTAATTATACTAAATTATTCATAGCGCATGCGTTTTTATCTTTCAAAACTGTTAGATTTTGAACGTGATTCATTAAAATTCTAAGAAAAATTATAAACAATAAGATCCTTGACGATAACAATTTGTTTTTTTTGTTTTTTTTAATAGGAATCTTGTTAATTAATTGTTTATCATTGGAATATCACGATTATAAAGATGCAAAAAAATTCTATAAAAAATTACAATAAAACTATTTCAAAATATCAACAACAAAATTTCGATCAAAACTATTTGATTTGTTAGATAAACTAAATTTTAGTATGAACTAACAATAAAACAAGAATTCGAACGGAATTTCAAAGTCTTCACCCAATCCAGTTACCACCACTACCAACACCACCACCAATAACAATCAACCCTTTTCGATGTCAAGATGACGGAGTAGAAATCCAAATAATCGAGAATTCCTCAATGAATTTCGTAAATATCTCAAATAAACAAAGACAAGTGAGACGTAAATCAAT